>JANIJF010000211.1:5826975-5845128 GCA_024520955.1 Erythroxylum bequaertii | reverse complement strand
CATTGTCTCAATTTTCTAATGACACCAAAATCATTCAATTTGGTTCCATAGTCTAAGAGTTATACTCCAAACATTTCGGACTATTCTTATACTAAAACATTATTCTGTGCTTAACTTCCATCCTAAAATTGACTTTCTTAGAAATTGAATTAAAACTTAATTCCTTCATACGATTTGTATCCCTATCTCTCTATTTTAATCCAAATCAAGAATCATCTCATTTGGATAACTAGAGCAAAAATTATGGATAAAACACCGAAGCATGCTCAATGAACTTACATTTTCCAGCTTTTAACTCCCAAATTTCTCATACAACCCATCTTGTAACTAAACTATCTTTTCTATTTCTTTTCAATTTCATAAATTCTTCTTTTCTTTACACATGAATGATCTCCAACAATTTCTCATTTAGTAGTCCTAACTTTCAAGAAAAAGGTTCGGGGTCCAACATGTTAGCTATTCCATCATCCATCGTTGCTTCAGAGTCTGAATTTAGTACTAGTAGTCGGGTCATTACTCCTTATCGTGGTCAACTTCATTATCGCACTATGGAAGCTCTTATATGTGCTCAAAGTTGGTTAAATAATGAAGATATTGATGTTAAATTCTTTGTTAATATATTTATTTATCTATCTTTATATTATCTTACCTAATATTGTGTTTTTTATTTTCCTACAGCGACAAGTATTAATACAAAGGGGACTAGTGAAATTAATCGACCAGTTGAGGTTATTTTGATCAAATATATAAAGATAATGGTATTTTTTATTTTCTTTTAATTTATTATTACATTAGTAAATATTCTTTTTATTTTAACATTATATTACTAAATATAATGTTTGTAAATACAGATGATTTGATCTAAAATGTTTACGATTCTACTAACAAGTACAATTAATCAATTAGATGTTATCTCTCTCTCTCAATCTCCACTCTCCAATCTATCCGACATGATATTATCTTAATTTTGTAAATTGTATCATTTCTTGTAAAATGATTCAGACAATCATTTGTGTACAACAAAATTTTCTATAGTTAATGAATTTGGTTTTATCAATTCTCTCTTATAATAATTATTAAATTATTTAAGTAAAATTAAAATTTGTAATTAAGTCAATTAAAATTCGTAATTAATTGAATTGAAATTCTTAACTATAACTATTAACTTAATGAGTTTTCCTACAAATTTCTAATCTGTTGAATTAAAATTCCTAATTAATCATACCAATAAGTGCATCTCAAGATTTTAATTTTAAATTGTATTTCCTCATTAATGATATGCAAATGTATGTAGCACTCTTCAATCTAAACATGACTTTTAGCACAGTTGTGTTAATATTTAGCTCATTATACCTAAAATATCACTTAAAACAATAAGAAGTTAGTGATGTTATGCTTTCATTTAATGACTTATAGGGCTTCACACCCTTGGCCCATCATTTTGTCAGCTAACAAGGTCGAAATAATTCTTGGTGCTGGTGTTTTCCTGTCCCCTTTGAAAATCACCTTCTCACCGTTGCCCAGGTCAAAATGACATCTAACCCTTTTAGGTCTAGAGGTAGTAAGTCCACTACCAATCTAGCACCATCAATAAAGAGTTCACAACCCTTATATACCTGACTGATCACCACATTTCTCCCTAAGGGAGTACTAACAAGCAAAGAATTATCCAAAGGCACTGAATTTACACCATGCAAAATCATACTGGCAGAAATAAAGGAATGCGTGGAACCAGAATCAATTAAAACATACACTGTTGAATCAAATAACTTAGTCATACCCGTGACAACCTCAGGTGCAGCTGCAGCTTCCTCTCTAGTCATGGAAAACACCCTTGCCTACGCCTAACCCTTTGGCCTTCCTAGAGGAATAGCTTTCCTTGCAGTTCCAGACTCTTGCCTCAATTGTTGTCTAACTAATACGAAACATACTCAATAAACACGTCAATTCCCACCGGTGCGGACGGGGTCGTATACTAAGAAATCATGGACTTCACACACTTGCATTTGATGTACACGATGACATGGTTGAACTGGGATGTTACCAGACCACATATCGATAATTGTTCGATTGTCTAATCAGTCAGGTATTTCAAGCTTTAACCCGAAAGGAGCTAATGGAGTTTAGTGTGTAATAACGAATCAAGTAAACGCATGTGTAGTGTATAACTTGGTTATGATGTTAAAGTAAGAAAAGGATCAACGAGAAGCCACAAGGAAGTTTCGCAGTTGGCGAATAACGACCAATGCAAGCCTGCTACTAAAGCAAAGAACAATTATGTAGCCCTTCAAAGGACGCCAACGAATCTTTTTAACTGAGTACAGTGAGAACCAAAAGGACATGGAAAGTGACATTACCAGCTTGAACTCAGCTGTTTCTAGCTCATCACTACGAGAAACAGATGGCTTGCATAGGAAATTGTAATACTGGTATGAACACAAGAACCTTAGTATTATAGTATGATCGAAAACAGTTAAGGAATAGGTAAATGGAGGCGAAAAAATTATTTCCCACGAAGATTTGATGACTTCTTCCCCAAGCATTTCAACTTCGAGTCCCACACGGCATAACTTCTAAGCAGCCAGATAAATTAGGCTGCTATTGGTCAATAAATATCGACTACAAGTTGTGTATCACTATCACTTGCTTGATCGTCGGTGCTTTTGCACATCACTTGCTTCATCAGTTTCTTTGTCTACATCTACACTCACCATTCATGGAACAACTAGTTGACTTCAACTTCGACATGCCTTAATGCCTCCATTAGAAATCTAAATAACACTAGACCAAGCTTCCAAATCATGATCCATCTAGATTTTTTCTTTTAGACGAAGGTAGAACTGACAAGAACTTGAAAAAGTTTACAACTTTCTGTTCTACAGTTTTAACTAATAGACCAGTCAGTGGTCACATAGTAATGGACTGTGTCCTCTTGAGATGCTGTTTCACTTGACGTTCTCTATCATTGTCCTTTAAGGTCTCAAAAGGACAAATTTCCCATGCAGTTAAATGCTTGTTATAGCGTACAGACTTCTTGATTTTTTTAGCCAACGGATATTATTTCTTTTGTTGTCATTTCAAAGGAAACGAAGGAGAATTTCTCTTTCCCCTACTCTGTTTCCCGAGATAGTCAAAGATCTTTGGCCCACTGCTCCTTTCTGTTGTATACAACTTCTTGGCCAGGAAAAAAGAAAGACCTGCCCCAGAAGTTGAAGAAGCTCCATAGCTCCACTTCTACATGGAAATGGAATCCCATAAAAAGCCTGTTAAGTTCATATCTGTGCTGGAGAAGGGCACCGAGCGGTTCATGTAGTACATATTCGAAAAATGAAGAAAACCCTTTTAACATCTAAAGCAAACCATCCTCTTTGTCTGAAATTCAAGATGTCACATGGCACTTAGTCCTATTGTGTGTACTACATAATTTGTGTATGTATGCAGAAGTGCACTTAAAATTGATTAGTTCAAATCAATTGCATCACATAAAAAAGAGTGCAAGTAAAATCTTAATAAAGTAGGGGCTTGGACAACTATATAAAGAAACATAGTCATAGCCAAATCCCGAAATGCATGCTTAAGCATATGAGGTAGGTGTCCAATTTTGCTACATATTGTTTGCAAAAGAAAAGGCAGAACGGAGCCAGAACACAAACAATCAAATGCAAGATTTTTTCCATGAACCCGCTACCTGCTTTCACATTATAGACAGTTTCATGAACCCTGTTTTTTTTTTTACGTGCCCTCTTGTTTAGCACTAAGCAAACCAAGGCTTTGCTTTTCCGAATTCTTGCTAAGCACTAAAGAACTTGGTCCCCACCCTATTCCGTACCATGGCCCGGACGTTAGGTGTATCTTTACATGTACTCATCATCAAGCAAGCTTTAGCTCATTTTATATAAACCCTGCAAACGACGCCATCTCACTTCATCATTTTCACAACATTTTCCTCTTCCTACCTTCCGCCATTTTCGCTTTCTCTTCACCGACACATGAGTCGAGGAGAAGGTATAGTTTCAGGAGTAGTTGTTCTTGTTAGCTATGGAAAGTCCAGATCTTTCGCCTCCCCATGTGGATGCATCTAGGCCGTCCCTTGGTTTCCCTCTTGGCACTGCCTTGCTCTTAATCGTCATCTTCAGTTTAAGTGGTGTTTTCTCTTGCTGTTACCACTGGGACAAGCTCAGATCACTCCGTCGATCTTTCTCCAATGAACGTGATCCTGAGCCCGACATTGAAGCTTCACCTTCCAAGTTTAAGCCTGCCAACATGGTAATTTCCTCTCTTTTTAGACCAAATTTAGACAACCTCGTGTCAAATCAGATTTGCATTTAAAGAAATGGTGATCTATGTTCATTGTTTTCTTCTATCTGGGACAGGTGTTTTCACTACCTGATGTTGACACTCAAACCTTCGCTTTTTGTTGGTTCTTGCTCTTTTCAGGATGTCAAACAAAATCAAAGCCAAAGCTTGCCAGTTTTAATGCCAGGTGACCAGATGCCAAAGTTTATAGCATTGCCATGTCCATGTGAGCCACCTCGAGAAGAGAAACCAGTTCCTAAACCTCAAAAACCACCTAAACCGCCACGATTTCCGGTTCCTCTGTATTAGCAAACTTTCTATGATGTCTGATGTACATATTTGAGTGATGAAGATTGAATCTTTACATTGGAAATATTAGGTTTATTTCCATTATTATCCTCCAGTAGACTAGACCAACTTGTATACAATAACCTATTTTTTTACTCTTTGTATGTGATATGTTTCTAGGAGGAGTCGAAAGATTAGGAGAAAAAAACACTAAAATCCAAGTGTGGTTGATGTGATTCTATTTCTTGACTTGTTAAAGGGACCACATTTACTGTGATTTTTGTACTTCTTTTTACCCCTCCTGTACTTTTCAACTTTGATTGGAATTAGTGGTGATCGTTAGTACATAGAAAAACTTGCTCCTACGTTTGCTTTTCTGCAACTTTGGATCTCTGGAATTTGGAGCCTGAAATGAAATGGTTTAGTTTGTAATGGACAACATGAGTCAAACTTACCATCTCTGTTTCACTTTACAAGAGGATTACGAGTAGTCGAAAAGTTGGTGCTGCACCAGAATTTGCAGCAACTTTGGTTTTGTCCACAGTTTCTGGGTTTTCCAGGACCGAAAGTTCCAGGCTTTGCGCGTAATCTGAAACACTAGTCTTGTGGCCGGCCATATCCAAGCAAAGATACGATTGTCCCAACAACAGATAGGCTCCTTAACGAGTCAGTGGAAAAGTAAGATCAAATCTGCAAAATCTCATTCACACTAGCTATCAGCTGGTGCAAAGAAAGATCAAATTATGGAATACTTAAAAAATTTTATCAACGGATCTTTTTCATATTACCTCAGCTGATACTCAGAAGACATAGTGGAACTTAAACAAATTCTTTTCATCTATTTGGTTGGATTAGATTGAAAATACTGTTTTCATATATTTCATTTAGAGGACGTGATCTGCAAGGCATTGTGCAAATTAACATTAATGTTGAAGAGGAAAAAAAAGAGAGAGCAATCCATTTGAGGTGTCACAACACAGAGTCTATAATGCGGCCATTAAAGAAATTCTCTCGAACACTTACTAAACATCATATCCATTTCCAAGAGATAAACAGAGAGCCAAATTTTCATGACCTAATTTTACTGTAGCTCAGTGCTCAGATGCTTTTTTCATGCCTCCACCATCCCCCAGGAGTCGGGACAAATGCTTGGACTCCTCCCATGAAAATGATAAGTCATTTCTATAATTCTATTATGTTTCTGGTCGATGATGCATACCAGTACATACAAGCTTTCCTTCACTTGAGCCACCTAAGCAGCAACCGTATATGACTTGATTTGACCACTCTCCTCTATCAACCGTGTGGGCTCTCTTCTTGTGCTTGAAGACAAAAGCTTGAGTGTCCCTAATTCCCCCATTTTCGGCCTTGGCTTGTATCCTCTGCCTTCCATGGTGGAACCCCGTTTTGTATGAGTTCCTCCAAGATTCGATTCCTCCTGGTTTCACTAATTTTCGATAAAGTTCAGATTTTTAAAGCCAATGTGCAAGCTTTCTCAGTGAAGCTAACTTGGGTTCATATTCGGTAGCAGTCACAAAATTTATCTCCATCTAAGTTCAATCTCCCTTGGAAAGAGGCACATACACAAACATCATGGACCACACTGTTCCTTATAGTTTAAAAAATTGAAGTGGAAAGGAGGAGTTGGAAAATGTACGGATGATAAGCACTGTCATGGGAAGCAAAGTCTCAAAGTCTTGGACCCTTGACAATGACCAAAAGCACATGCAAGCTCTGGATCGTCAAGGACAATAGTTAGTGGCTTCCTAGTGGTCTTATCCTAGATGCTGGTGACGATGACGATATCTAACAACCTTTTCTTTTCTTTTCGTAGCTCGCCGTTATTTTTTAATTATTAAATAAATTACAGCGCTCCCCGTTTATACAATGCAAACAGTTTGACTATCGCGGCAGTTTTGTGATACTCTGGAAAAAATCATGCAAAAGTTCATGTAGAGTGCGACGGCCGATAACAAGAAGACAAGTTTGATTAATTAGAACACAGCGTGCCTTCCTAAAGAGCTAGGGCCTAGGAGGTTTGAGATTATGCAAAATAAGGAAAACCAATGATGTTAGTGACTAAGTTAGGATGGTCAATGGTTGCTAAACCAAATCCGTACTGGGTTCAAATTTTATTGGCTAAGTATAATTTTGATACTAACAATCTTCCTCTTTTCTTTAATGATATAGGTGGTTCGATGATTTGGAGGAGTATCAAAGCAACTTGGCATCACGTTTTGAACGACATGAAATGGATGATCTGTAATAGCTTCAAAACGAGATTTTGGCTCAATCCGTGGGTTGAAGATTGGGGACCTTTTATCTCTCATGCAGTGGCCTCAATTTTACCGAACAACATTGAACACTAGGTTAATCAATTTACAGACACAACTGGTAATTGGCATTGGGCAGCTTTTCAACATTTGTTACCATCGTCAATCTGTATAACTATCACAGGTATCCTTCCGCCAAAGCCTTACCTAGGGCCGAGTCAGCTTATTTGGGGCCCAACAAACAACAGAAGATTCACTACCCAGTCAGCTTACTCCATGATCTTGAACCGCGAAGAAGTTGCAGCCACCATAGACTGGAGGACTATATGACAATGGCATGGCCCACAACAAATCCGAGCATTTCTTTGGCTCCTTTTGCATGATAAACTTCTCACTAATTAACGAAGGGTATATAGGAAATTCACTTCGGATGTTGCTTGTCACCACTGCCACTTCAAGGAATCCTCTCTTCATGTTACGAGGGACTGTCTCAAAGCCCGCTTCTTATGGAATAGGTTTCTCCCTCAGGTTATCTCGGCAGAGTTCTTTACACTAAACCATCAGGAGTGGCTCAGGAAGAATCTTCACACTCACCGATTGATAGGGGGATATAACTGGGCTATTATTTTTGGCACATCGTGTTGGTTTCTCTGATCCTGGCGTAATAGGGTACTCTTCGATGAACAGTTCTCTTGGCCGACTTCACCAGATCATCATATTATTGAATATGGACACCACATTCACGAAGCGAAAGCTTGGCAATAACGATCGCGATTGGAAAATTGCACTCGACGGGACCAACTCATCTGTTGAAGTAAACCTCCCCAAAGATAGGTGACATGACATACAGACAGAACCAGCAAAAGCTCATGCCTTTCGGTCGCTGCAGGTGGCTTGCTACAACACAGTTTGGGCGCTTGGTTAGGAGAATTCACTCAGAACCTGGATTGGTGTTCCACGGCTACAGCTGAACCTTGGGGCGTGCTCTCAGGCCTTAACCTAACTTAGACCTTGGGGTACTGTTATATTGAATTAGAAGTGAATTCACTTACTATGCATAATATGCTTTCTTCCCCAACGACGTGAGCTACTTCTCTGAACCCGTTAGTAGTAATCATTGACGAACTTTTCAACCGCAACTGAGTCGTGGTTAGTCGGCATATATATAGGGAAAGTAATCGATGTGTAGACTGGCTTGTAAATTTCACAGGGCTGTTCGAATTAGGAGTCACTACTTTTGAGCACCCAGCTACAGGTTGCATACCTTTCCTCTTAGAGGATTCATCAGGGTTTTCTCCCCTAGAGTGACCATGTAATTGTCTAGCTTGTTTTCCCTTAAAAATAAAAATAAAAATAAATTATTAATAAATCCGATATATTTTATTTTTAATTTAATACTTTTTGAAATTTTCAATAAAAAATTATTATACAAAGTTGTAGATGTCAAGGGACAATTTTTCTAGACTATTGCTAATTAATAATATTTCTGAAAAAAATAATATTTTAAAAATCTAATCCAACCTGTAAATTAAGAAATTTAAAATTTAAAAATTCTATCAGAACCATTATAAAATTGATGAACGATTAAATAAAATTAAAAATTTTAAAATATAATCGAAAGAGATTGTTCTAACATATCAAAAAAGTTAAAATTAATTGATTTAATTTATTTTATAAAAACTGATCAATTAATTAATAAATTAATCAATTTTAATAATAATAATTAATAAAATAAATAGAAATAAAAACTTGAAAATTGAACTAAAAATTTACCATATAATTGAATCGATTCAATTTTGTCATTATTGCTAATTAAAAACTCACCAAATGACCAACTACTTATTAATTTAAAAGTTTCAAGTCTAATTTAAATATTTCAAGTTTAATTTATAGTCAAAAGATTACTTCACTTTAATTATTTGGATGATTTATTGAGAGTGGAGATAATGTAAACTTTTAAATACTAATTAAACTAAAATTATCTATTTAATTATAAATTATTGACTGCTTTAACCTATTCATTATTTTATGTACCCGATAATTTATTTACTATGAGCATACAAATTAATAATTAATAATTTTATTGACCGTTAAAGATATTATGTATAAAGAATATTAAAAAAAATGTTTGCTTGTAACTATTTGGGGGATCAAAGTAGGTAGTTCTAAGATGAATGGTTGTGGTTAGTGGAAATCCTACTTAAAAACCTAAATTACTAGTTAGTGCTCATATCTTTATTTTATGAAAAGTTGGATTAAGTTTAATTAGAGAGAGGCTGATGGGAGTACATGCAATTTTGCATTGGAGCCATCCAAATTGCCAGTTTGTGTAGATAACTTAGATATGTGCTTAGTTTGGTAGATTGTGTTAGATCATCTTTGGTTGAATACTATTATAATATGTAGTCTCCGATGATGTATTAGTAAAAGTGGAAACCTTACTTTTATAAGTATTGTGCTACTTAATGATTCTGTTACCTAATTAATAAAATTTGTCATCTGCTACTTACTTTTTTGTTATCTTGTTCTTTATTTGATGCTTACATAGCTGAAGTGGATTGCTGATTATTTTTATAACACATTATAAAATCTTAAGTTATATAACTCAATTGAAAATATTATTGTCATAATGCTGATATATCATTCATATCAATATAAAAGTTATTATTAGTACGCTTGGTAATGAGCCGATTGAGTTGGGTCCAACTCTCATCGAACTCGAGCCATGATAAATTTAAAACTCATTAAAGTATTGAATAAATTTAAAAGATTCGAAATTAAAATTTTAAGTGTTGGAAGTTAATTGAAAAATCACTATAACAACTCAGTACAAATTTTTCTGATACACAAAATTTAGAAAAATTCTGTAGTTGTTTGCAACCTTATTTCTAATTAAAACTCTGAAGTAACAAATTCAATATTGGGTTGGCCCAATCTAAAGCAATAGTATTGGGCCTCAATTGATACTATTTTAGCTCTACAAGGTTTGAATTGAACCCTACCTTCAATTTCCCTCCCAATTCCCAGACAGTTCTGAATGAGAAGCAGCCACCAAGTGCCTGTCGAAATGCCAAAGCAGAGAATTTCCAACACCCAACTTCACGAAGCTTCACAGGATCAACACACCGTTGCCGTCCGTCGATCTCAGCGACTTGTCCGTCTAACACCCATTGTTCGCAATTCCCATAACTCGAAACCTGCAAAGAATCGCACAAATTGTCCACCAAAGAGCTCAAAGAATCCCAACCCATCTCACAAGAAGTCAGTTTCCGCGAATCACGTTCCTGGGTCGAGGAGATCTTTGCGTTTGGTTGCTGGAATCGAGAGGACTTCCAGTCGCCGGCGATCCCCGAGGCTTGTTGTGAAGGAAAGCGCTGATAGTAATAGCGAGTCCACAAAGATTATTAATTCCGGTTTCAATTTTTCAGTGGATAAAAAACCTAAGAAGAAGCAAATTAGTCGTGTTTCCAGTATATCTGCACACAGCAAGAAGGTAATTTTGCGGAAAGAAGCTGAAGGTGAAGTGGGTAAGAGTCCATGTAAGGAGGTTTTCCAAAGAAATGAAAAGAGTTGCGTTGGTCCAGAAGTTGTTTTGGGAGTCAGAGGAAGAAAATTTTGCAAGAGAAGTGAAGAGCTAGAGGGCGTTAGTAAGAAGAGAAAGAGAGAGGAGGAAGAAGATAAAGGCAGTGTTCAAATGTGGACAGCAGAAGAAGAACGTGCTTTGCAGAAAGCTTATTTCACGGTGAAGCCCACACCGAATTTTTGGAAGAAGGTCTCCAAGCTGGTATTCACTGTTTTCTTTTTCTTTCAAAAGATCCTTTTAAGTTATATTAGGTGCAGCTAAAGTATGTGCTTTAATACATAGTAGCAACTTTTGCACTCTTAGTTGTAATCTTTTAGTTGTTCGTGAGAACTATATTTGATGTATATGAAATTAGTATTTATCAGTTTCACCTGATTATCAATGGCTTACTTCATAAACAGAATCGAGAACTTAGTTGCTCTGGTAACTTCTTGGTTTTCAATCAAAATCGTTTTAGTTGTGTGGTTATCAGAAGTTGACATCAGACATATGGCCTTGAGCTCCTTCTGTCGTGGAGTAGCATCGACGACAGTGAGTTAATGATATCGTTTATACAATGACAGGTTCCGGGGAAATCTGCTCAAGATTGCTTTGATAAAGTCCATTCTGACCATATGACTCCACCCCAACCTGTGCCTCGGTCAAGGCAAAATAAACTAAAGTCATCTACTGTTTCAGGTTTCTCACTCTCTGCAAGCAAGCTACTCGACCCCTGTGAGATAAAGACGAAAAGGTTGAGTTGTTATAACCGGAACGGTTCTCTTGCCGCAAAAACTATCAGATTGTTGTTGCAAAAGCATTGTCAAACAGATCAAGTTCACGAAGCAGACCTATTTTCTGTTCTGGAGCCCAACACGAGTTCATCAACTTTTGGACCTTTGTTTGATGTTGTAGTCTCCACTCCAAAGCGATTCCGGGAACAGGATCAGAAACAGCACGAGACATCTTCTTCTGGGAGTAAAAAGCCTCTTTCAAGGTTTAGTGGTTCATTTGTGAAGGATCTTATTAGCCCCCCAGTTCTGAAGCAGGTGAAGAACAAAGCACTACACGAGAAATATATTGACCAATTACACTGTAGGGAAGCTAAGAGAAAATCAGCATGTGCACAAAGAGGAAAGGGCACTATGGATAAAGAGAATGTTGAGGAAATCAAATTTCAGAAACCAGATACCATTAGAACTGCTAAGGAGGCCTTGTTTTCTCATGCGCAAGATGCCCTTTATCAGATCAAATGTCTTCAAACCAGTGCCACCGGCAATGTTTCTGATTTTGATGATGAATATGTTGGCATTGATGACATTAATGAAGATGAACATGAATTGTAGCCATTGTATTAGTTCTAACTAGTTGTGCCAAAGTTGACAAATATTTGACGATCTAATATCACTAATTGGAGTTGCCGTGTATAGCAGTTGGATTCGGAACTTCGTCTCACAATGATCTTCAGATTCTGTTGTAAACTTCTGATTCTTCTTTTTCTTCTTTTGTTTTGTAGAATGGTCAATTCCTAATTCTGAATTTATTAAGTTGGTTTTCTATAAACCTGTTGGCCTGTCTTGGCTAATTGGTGGATTTTGTTAACCAGATTTTTATGCAATGTGACTATTGAAATTGATGGATAATATACATGAAGATTCAACTGCGCGAACACAGATAATGATTCAAATGTAAACCAATCAGACATTGGAAGAATCGGATGGTTTCTTTTCAAATTGGACATTGAATTTCATATTGTTCGTCATCAAACTGTTGTGAACATCAAGAAGTTATCCAATTGTTGTCAGTTAGATATAGAACAACATTTTTCTCTGTTGGATACCTCATCCTCTACAAACTATAAATCTAGCTGTTCTTCTGATGCTGTTGATGTCAGCACTGATGAGCAGAGGTTCGTGTTAAATTATTTTCTGATGTACCCCACAGAATTCCAAGAAGCAGGATTCCAGGTAGTATCCATGCAATGTCTTGAGGGTTGAGCAACTTATTTGTTTTCGTTTAAATGTTTCCTCTGGGTTTCTGCTGACCTCATAACTCAAAAATTGAAAAAGAAAATTTAAATCTGTTCCTTTCATTTGGAACAATCCGATGTTGAGCTTAGTAGAACATATTTAATCAAATTTTCAGTTTTTCTTTTTAGTAATCTGCTCCTGTTTGCATGATCAATGATTTAGATATCCTTCCAGATTCAGAGACAAAATGTCACTTTCATATGCAATTTTAGACTTCAATAATTTGTGAGGTTATGTCTTCTACAGCTACAGGCTACCCCATTATGATGATTAAAAAGAAAGGAATTATTGAACTCTCTGACCACATATTCAAACTACATTCTTGCTCTTTCAAGGAATTTCGACAAATATTCTTATCCATAATCTAGTCAGAAGTTAATGGATTCTCTCCATGGAGGAACTTATGCTATGCAGCATTATTTAGACCTGGCCTACCTTGGAATATGTAACAGATTACAAGATGGAACTTTTACAGATACGGAACTCTTATTGCATTGGAGCATTTTATTACACCTGGGAAGATAGAGAAGATCCATCTATTCAGAGTTCAGATCCGATAAAATGACTACCTTACTTTTGACTTTCTCCTCCTAGAGGTATCTTCCTCCATAACCAGCAGTTCTAAACAATGCTTGCTTAATGTCTTCAGGGCTTACCATAGTTCTCTGCTCAGTATGCTAAGTCATTACAAAGAACATGTATCAGAAAATAACAAGCATATATCCCGATCAAAATCAGATTAAAAACTTGTTTAACAGATTAGCAGAATTAAGAACCTTACCTCTGAACAAGAAGCTTGCATTGAGAAATCATTGAAGCAACTTATAACGCACTGTTCAATCTCCAATCCTAGTGCTTCAAGTGTGTTCACTGTGGATAGCAACAACCCTGGTTTGGCTGCGCAACAGATATCAACTTGGGTATCGATCTCTCTTCTTTCCACATGAAACTGCATGTCAATGTACCAAATGATTCAACCAGGGAAACTTGGTACTTGACCAAATACTAATTTGTGGGGGTTCTCAATCTGTGTCATATCTGGATCCATACCTTGGGGGAATTTTTTACAAGTACCTCATTTGGCTTATGCTCCTTGAGGTTGGTTAGTAAGTTCATTTGATCTGAACCCTCTTCACCTTCTTCTTCTTGCAACTTGTTGATCCTCTCAAGCAGTTCTTTCATATAATCTATAGTATCTCCAAGTATTGAAGTTCTGTCCATCTGCTAGCACTCATACCCACTTATCAATTTATGCCTCAAAAGATGAGTAAAAGAAACTCTACTCACCGTAATTTCTAATGTCAAGTTAAGAAAAATAGAGTCAACAACTAAGGAATCACAGATCACCTTGCTGATCTTCGGGACTATTGATCTTAACATAGAGAGACGGTCGTTCAAGCGCTTTCTTCTCCTTCTTTCCGCCATTAGATTCTTCGAGGGCTGCCCTTCTAACTTCTTAGACTTGTTCTTTTTAACTCCACATGGAACCAGAAAATTGCTAGCTTGTTCCACCTCAACCTTGCAGCCATGTTTTCCATCTTCAAAACTGTGATTGCTTAGAAGACCAATCTCTTCGTCTTCAGCGATTGATGGATAATCCTCGTATGCTTGACATAAGGATGTGTCATTCTTAGCATATGATGTGCCAATCTCTGGTACTGAAAAGCTACCAACAAAAGGGCATGTTTGGTCAGTGAAAGAGTACTCAAAGTTAGGTTCTGTTGAAGAGGAAAATCCAAAAAAAGAAGGATTTGTTGTAGCTAAGCTTGTAGTGTCATGAAAAGAATCCAAGTTCCATCCACCGGAGAAAAACTCAGTGTTATCAGATGTGAAACTTGTCCAAGTATCCATCTTTGGAGCTTGTAGTAGCTCTTCTAAGAAACTATGTTGAGTTAGGTCCATTCTCTCTGTCTAGAAAGGCTCAAAAAGAATTATCAGGAAGTAAAAGAGAAGGTTGGAAACATGGAGTTGCACCAAGTTGGGAGGAATATATAAGAGACCTTTTTGGTCATTGTGTTAGTACTATGTCTCTCACTGTGTGAAACAAGAAGCACCATACCTATGGCCCTTAAGACTAGAATGGAATCTGCTTTTCCCCTTCTCTCTCAAGGTGAATTCATGTCTTTTTCACCGAAATTATCAATAAGACAAGCTTAGTATATTTAATTAATCTATCCAAACCCTGAAAGCTTTGACCAACAGTTCTGTATCAAACCAAAAAAGACTGGAGTTAGCATCATATAGGGTTGTATACTGGCAGGTATATATATATATATATTCAACCTCGTAATCATACAAATTTCTCTTCTTCATCTTTGGAAAATATTTCTTTTTCTCTTTAAGGTTTTAAAAGTTTAATGAGTATTAGACCGTGATAAGATTGGCTAAAGATTAAACAAAACTAAAGAATTTAAAATATGATTAAAAGTAATTGTCATTATTCATCAAAAAATTTGAAGTTTAATTAAACAAATTATTAAATAAACACTAATTGATTTATTCTAGTTTATAAAAACTTATCAATTTACAAAAATTGACCGATTAATTGATCAGTTTTTAACAATAAGAATTATTAAAATAAATCAAACTAAAAAGTCGAAAACCAAACTGAAAAATTGGACGACTAAGATTTTTACAATTAAACTAACCGAACCTGTTAAGTTTTTTAATCATTGCATTTTTCCAATTACTAGGTCCAAAAAATAATTAAACATAATATTATTGTTATTCTGCAAGTGATTTTATTCTTGACCCTTATTTTAAAGAAAAGTGGGATAATTACCGTGATATTTATTATTTATAAAAATGATTTTTTACTTTATTTTATTAGTTATATCAGCTTGAAACTTTATAATTTATTATTCTAAACAAAAGTAAGCATTTGTTATCTCAATGCAAGAACGTTAAACTTGATTGCCTTAATGATTCCTTACTATTTGCATGGTAAAATAGGTTTAGTATTATATATATATATTCTGTCTCTAAATTCTGCAAGAGCAACTTCAGCATTTCGATCTCAGTGTTGCATTTTGTTTGGGAAGATGGAAAAGCAAACGTGAGATCAACGTAGGGAAGAGTTTTCTTTTTCCTTTTCCATCCCAAATAGTACCTGGTCAAAAATCTTATTCACTTTAGTGTATTTGCATTTTTTGTCAGTGTGTGTGTACTACAAAAAGTTGATTCAGTAGTCACCAAAATCGAGTGAACATACATGCCACCTGAGCAATGCAAACACCAGATTGAAGTTAATGTCTTCTGGTTAATATGAAATTCTAATATTTTGTTTTGGAAAAATGATATTGACTTATATTTTAACGGAGTTAAGTTTGTAATATATGCGTCGTGAATTTAACATTTGTCGTATCACAATTAGACAATTTAGACCTATCATGTATTTAATAGAAGAATTTTTAATTTAAATAATTTCTCAAGTTAGATGAATTTAAATATTTTGTTATTGTATTTTTATAAATAATTTTAGTCTTAATTAATAAACAGATTATTTTCGATAAATTCTTTTAGCATTCTTGACTAATAATGAATATATCGACACATTCTTTCATTTTTAGAAATAATGAGATAATACGTGTGATCTTGTAATGAACTTCCAGAATTTTAACACAAAGATCTATATCCATAGTCAATTCTTGGTTAGAATGGTATTAACATTGTAGAAGCTTATAATTTTCCAAGATTCTCCATTGACTATAGATTTGGATCTTTGTGTTAAAGTTCGTGGAAGTTCATTACAAGAGTCACACGTATTATTTCTAAAAATGAAAGAATATGTCGATCTTTATATTTAAGAGACTAAATAGGGAAGAAATAGATAATGATTGTGTCTTGTGTGATCCTTAGACAAGCATGCTTTGGCGCTCTTGACTAGTAATAGATGTTAATATCAACCGGATTTGACATTTTTGTCCAAACCTGTTTCACCTAAAATCAACGTGCTCAAGTAGATTTATAGATAATCAGGAAGTAGATGAAAATTGTAATTGAAACTAACTTTATTCCTTTCTTCAGACCTTTGTAGTCTTCTCCTTTTCCGTATGTTATCCTCATATATTTATTGTCTTGTCATATACATTTCACAAAAATTTTCACTTATTTTCAGTAATGGAGCTTAATTAAGCAACCATATTACTAATTATTGACAATTCAAAAAATTAAGCTAACTATCCATGTTTATACTCAATTAGTTGTAATTAGGGTGGGGTTATTTGTAAAACAAATATTAAATTTTACAGTACAATTCGAACTTTAAAAAGTAGTATTAAAAAATTCTAATTTTTAATTTTTAACATAAATAATTTGACATTAAATTTTTATTAATATAAATGACATAGGGAGCTACTTTATATTCATATCTGTTCCATGTGATTGAGACATTACGTCACTTTGGCAGTAGGTCATTGGACAATGCATAAAGAAATGGACTTGCAGGGAAAGTAACACTTGAAAATTTAGGGAAGGAAATAAACAATCGTTATGCCGCATGTGACTCTCCAATAAGTAGCCATAAGAGTAACAAGAAAAGAAAGACTACGATGGAGTAGGAAACAGATAATATATGTTTAATAAAGTGATCCCAACTTTTGACCATATTTTATAAGAAAGCTAATTGATGGTTATGCATTCACCAAAAGAAATTCATTTAGTATTATGATTGGGGCTTTGTAGTACCAATTAATTTACGAGATACATAAGATGGATGATAAAATATTAATAGCAAAAAAAGCGTATTTATTGAAATTAATTTAAGACTTTGAAGGAGGATACCTTTGTAGTCTTCTCAGTTCCATATGTTATGCTCATATATTTATCGTCTTGTCATATACATTTCACAAAAATTTTCACTTATTTTCAGCAATGGAGCTTAAGCAACCAAACTACTAACTATTGAGAATTTAAAAAATTAAGCTAACTATCCATGTTTACACTCAATTAGTTATAATTAGGGTTATTTGTAAAACAAATATTAAATTTTATGGTACAATTTGAACTTTAAAAAGTAGTATTATTAAAATGTTCTAATTTTTATTTTTTTACAAAAATAGTCTGACATTAAATTTATGTTAATGTAAATAACATAGCGAGCCACATTATATTCATATTTGTTCCATGTGATTGACATGTTACGTGTTGATCACTTTGGCAACAGCTCGTTGGACCTGCATAAAGAAATGGACTTACAGGAAAAGTAACATTTCTTAAAATTTTAAATGTTAAAAATGGTTATATATGTCTCAAATTCCAGAGGTTGGGAGGGAGTAAGAGATTTCGGTGGTGAGAGTAGTGAGAAGGTAGACACCAAATGAGCTAAAGTGATTAAGCTCTTGTTTTGCAAGGTGCCATAACTTTGAAGGGACATATGTCCTTTCATGGAGTGACCTACATGGCAAACATAGGAGTGAGCCACTTGTCTTCTTATCTTGCTGCCAAATGCCACAATTCAATTAGCTCACTTGTCTCACTCAACCAATATGCCAAATATCAATGCATTAGCTATGCTAAATGTCACTAACTTGTAGGCTTACTTATCTAATTTTTCATGTACTAACTTGTCTAGCCACTTGACCTTTTTCTAATCCAAATCTACATTTAATACCTCAATTATCTAATAATATCAATTAATTCCAAATCACTAAATATAATCCATTAGACCAAAATTCTAGACATATGAAATTCACATTCAAATCAT
>JANIJF010000211.1:5794465-5814113 GCA_024520955.1 Erythroxylum bequaertii | reverse complement strand
CAGGAAAGCTGTGGCCTGGGGCTATTATCTTAAATTATGGGTTTCTCATTTTGCCACAAAGGGATTTGAATTTTAGATAATTAACGTAAATAATTGGCATTCTTGAACATCTTAATTTAGTCAAATTGGTGGAAGAGCTTTAATTAGCACTCTAAAAAATTTAATGTTAAAATTGTCTTATGAGTTGATTAAGATCCTCTCAAAAATCTCTTTTCATGTGAACATTGTAAGGTTAGGTTATTAATCAATGTTTTAAATATTGACTGAAAAATTAAAATATGTTAAATAGTAAAAAAAAATAAAATTTTATTTTTACTTACCGAA
Organism: Erythroxylum bequaertii; assembly: GCA_024520955.1. Taxonomy (NCBI): domain Eukaryota; kingdom Viridiplantae; phylum Streptophyta; class Magnoliopsida; order Malpighiales; family Erythroxylaceae; genus Erythroxylum; species Erythroxylum bequaertii. Next base: position 5,813,789 of record JANIJF010000211.1, on the reverse strand, counting down.
AGTTTTAACATTCACGAGACGTACCTCTCACCGCACCCCCAGGTCGAACATGTTTGGCTTCAACCACATCAAAGAGAGGAAATTCAAAGTCTTGCAAGAGAGGATTAACTTCAAGGCTCTCATCAACAGTAGCAGATGCCAGGAGAGAGAGTGTGAATGCGAGTCAGTGTCTGGGAGAGGAATTGAGTCAATTGACCCATCGTGTGTTGGTACGCTGAGTGAGAAAGAAGGGGACCCGCGAGGGCAGGGGTGGGATTTCGGGAAATGACTGGGGACATAACGGGAACGAGGAGTGCCCCAAGGGTCATCATTTTAATTATTTTTATGATTGTTATAATTAATATTATCTAAATCTAAATAATTTTATGATTATTATAATTAATATCTTAATTATTAACTACCTTTAAATGACTTGAGAATGAGATTAAAAATTATTATTCAAAAAATTAATGTAGACTTAATTATTTAAATTATTTTTTTAAGTTATTAATTTATCAAACAATTTATTAAAAAATAAACCAAAAATCGCATTTCCTGGAATTATCACTTCTAGTGATCAGGTTAATAGAAAAATTAGCACACCAATCAGGAAAAAAAAATGGTAAATATAACTTAACCCTTTTAGATATGGAGAACAAGTTTATTGTTTCACTTAGCCTCAGTTCATCTGTTTATATTTACATCTTACGAAAGATACAAAGTAAAATCTTGATTCATATTCATAATTACCTCTGGATTTCCCTCTTCTTGTGTTGAAATCCCACGATCAGTGGGATTGAAGAACTCATCTATCTCTGCTTCCCTGTTCCAACACACACAAAAAACAAAAACAATCATCACCCACAGCTGTAAAATGAAGCCTCAAAATGGTTTTTGACATTAGTCTCCAAGTTTCATGGAACAGGATGCAACACAAATTCAGGATTTCTGAACACGTGAATAGTTCCTGTGTTCTAAAGAAAGGACATTTATACACATTCCTGTGGCAGATAAGAGAGTTCTGAAAGCAAGAATACACTAACAAACATCCTGTAAGATCAAACAGCAAAATGTTACCTCAGGAATAAATTCATAGAATTATCGATCAAAACCTTTTAATCTGTTTAAGAAATGAGTTTTAGCCGTCCTGAAAACGTAAAATTTATAATCACATTCACCTTCATAAACATATTGTTTCAGCCATAGCAGGTTTTGATCCTTGAGTATGCTGCAACAGGACTAGCTAATACCTTTCGTGTACCTGGAGCAGAGATCTTTTGGTGCTCAGTTTTTGTACTTCATAGTTTCTTTGTCAAACCCAATTGTCGGAAACTGCTTGGCATACTCTTCGACATCATGGCGGAGTTTTGCAATCTCGGATTGGAAGTGAGGTGATTGCATAGAAGCCACAAAGTCTTTCAGTTTAGTGCCTGGTTCATAGAAGTTAATACAACCCTCAGGTTAGCATAGATCATTGCTAACAACTACAATCAATCACAACAATATCCAAGTAAAATGAGAGCTGTCATAATGCATAAAGTTTTGAAGGATGAATCTTAAGCTAGCCAAGTCAGCGAGACCAACCTTTGGTTTCAGTCTTAATCTTCACAGCCAACTTCACGGCAGCATCAAAGAATTCTGCCACCTTAGCAAAGTCCTCCTCCACAAACCCCCTAGAAGTAAGAGCAGGAGTTCCTGAAAATCAATGTGTTACATCAATAAAACTCAGAAAATATAGTTAAAGAGCGAATATGTTGCAGACAGTAATCATTTACCCATCCTGATGCCTCCAGGAACCATGGCAGATACATCTCCAGGAACAGTGTTTTTGTTTGCAGCAATGTGAACAGCTTCCAGCACCTTCTCTACTCGGGACCCGTCAATGCCCTGTGGAAAGAAAGTAATTGGTGACTGAACCATTTACCTTTTATAACTAGAATAAATAAAACTGACATAGGTGAGATGAAAATAATATATCAGATCTGCTGGAACACATACAACTGCTTAAGCAATATCTTCCCACTTGACTCAATGCTCAAACAATGTCTTTCAAGTGCTAAAACTACAGACAAGATATTCCAGCTACCTTGTTCTTCAAATTCACCAAAACTAAATGGTTCTCAGTTCCGCCTGAAACAAGTTCATAGCCATTCCCAACTAAAGTCTGCAAAAATCAACACAAACTCGATTGATCAAAACAGTGAAAGAAATATTGAGTTTCACGCTGATGAATTATGTAAAATCATTCAAACTTCTCAATAGTGTGAATAAGCGGGAGTATGTGGTCGTGAGGTAATTTTACAACAGAAATTAGCTTCTTTTTGTTAGACACCTTCGCCAATTTTGCACAATTACTGAGAACTTGCTCTTGATAGGCCTTGTACTCTGGAGTGGTGGCCTGCAAGAATAGGATAGGAACATGTAAATAGAAGATTGAAATAGAAGACAACAGTAACAGTGATATGCTGTACACAATTCGTGATGTGCATTAAAGAAGGGATAGAGATGGAGAACATAGTTCCGAATTACTTTGCCATTAAAAAACCATAGCAATGAACAGGAGAAAGGGAGTATCTTATACGATTATTCACCTGTTTCAATGCAACTGCCAAACCAGAAATTGTGTGATTGTGTGGTCCACCTTGAAGTCCAGGAAAAACAGATTGATTGATCTTATCTTCATAATCGTACAACACCTATTATAAAACCAAAGATAACTCGTGTCAGTTACATATAACATCAGAAAATTGAGCATAAATGAATCAGAAGATGGAAGAGTTTGCCATGTAACTCCATATATAGTCATGCAATTGAAATTTCATTCCGAAAAGATACCTCCTGGCCTTGTTTGTTAATCCCTTTAGCCCCTTTTCTATAGAATATCATGGCTCCACGAGGACCACGGAGTGACTTGTGGGTAGTGGTGGTCACTATGTCAGCATACTCAAAGGGTGATGGAATAACATCAGCTGCAACCAACCCACTAATGTGTGCCATATCTGCCAACATTATTGCTTTTTGTTTGTCACAGACCTGATAAACATTAAATGGAATAACTAAGAGGCGTAAACCACATAAGATCAGAATAAGAGGAAAAAAAATAGATGATGTGTGAGTAGAATACCTTGCGAATACGTGCATAATCATACAGACGTGCGTAAGCACTAGCACCAGCAATTATAATCTTCGGTCGGAAAAGAGTAGCACTTTTTTCAAGCTGCAATTTGTTGCAGTTCATGTCAGAAGTTCCTTTCCATTGAACATTCAAAAAATATGAATATGAACACAATTCTGAGTGGCACAAGGATGAATACGCTCTATGCTGTGTAATTCAGCAGTTATAGGCAAATATGTAGACGTGTTTACAACAATGCGTTTATGATTTGTTTGCATAAGAAGTTTAGAACTGAAGCATGAGATTGTTAAAGCACCAAGCAAAATAATTATTTTATGAGTCTGGTATATGTACCTACTGTTTCAAGTTCTCAGAATTAGTTATAGATGGAAAATCATTTCAAGGCAAAAAGCTACCACCAAGAGTATAATATCCTATTAAATTTACAGCAAAATAATTCCATATTAAGCTATCTGTTAATAGGAAAAATGATTATATTAGATTGGGAAATCATATTACTGGTACTAGAAATACACTACCTGATCATAGTCAATATAACCAGTGCTCTCATTCAATCGGTACGGCATAGTCTCAAAAAAAATCGAAACTGCAGATATCTTCTTTGTGTCTGTCTGTAGAGTAGAAAAAGCCACACAAGTTACATATTGCTTCTCAGGTAATCAGAAAGTAGCGTGGCAGTTAGTGATACAAATCGATATTTTAGAAAGTGTCAATACATTCACTAGTCACAACATCACAAATCCGTACAGGTATGTTAATCCTAAGTTGAGAGGCAAAAGTATAGCCCAGAGCTTCAACACAAGAACTCAGAGGGTAAATAAAATGTGCTAAATGCAACAAGAGAAGTTAAACAGAAAAACAGCCCAGCAAAGCAGAGAATTAATAGTTAGACACAGTGGTGTTTTTTTAGGTGATGATAGAGACAACACACTGGTATAAAAGAAAACTGTATGGAGATCAGTCACCTGATAGCCATGAGAAAGGTGCCCACCGTGTGGAAGATCAAGTGCCATGATTCTCTCATGTGGCTTTAGCAAAGCAGTGTACACTTGGCAGTTAGCTGGAGATCCAGATAGAGACTGCACATTGACTGCAACATAAAAGGATTAAATCATTATTCTCAGAAGCTGCCAAGACATATCATACGAACACTCAGCTCGCAGTCATTCCTTACTTCAACATGGAAAACACCCTTCTTTCCATACATTGTAGTAATAAATAGCAGTTCAGAAAATGAACTTGACAAAAGAAAAGGATAAAGATGATACAGAAGAAAACATGAGCTGGGATTTCTGTTTTTCTTTGAAAAGTGCCGGGATTTCTGTTTCCAAACATAAATGAGATCTTTACCTCCCCATTTTGCAGGATCCAATCGAAATGCTTCCAATGCACGCTTCTGACACAAAGATTCTGCCATGTCAATGTACCTGAAAATTAAAGTCCACAATTCTCAGCACAATGAGCAATCAGATGGAAGTTACAAGAACCAAACATGCAGGTTTGTCCATAAGAGAACACTAAAAAATGGCATTGACAGTCAATTATTACTATATGCTCATGGGAAAGAATAATTAGAGACTAATAATGGCAAAAATACTCGTTGCCTCCGTAGTATCTAGCACCAGGGTATCCTTCGCTGTATTTGTTCGTCATGACTGATCCAACAGCTTGCATGACTGAGACAGACGTGAAGTTCTCAGAGGGTATAAGTTCAAGCCCCTTCAAATTAAAAAAAAGGACAAAAATCAGACATCATATCTGAATTAACGAGTGGCTGTAACGTTCAATACTTAACAATTCACATTAACCTTTAATACACGCATCTTGAACAAATGTGATGTTGAGTATGAATTTTATTTTTTATGTTATCCATGTTAGATATTTTAGTTGTGATTATAACAAGGATCATATTGGGATGTTACCATATATAGGAGGAATCAAATAGCATAAGATTTAGAGTAAGATGAAAGAAAATGATAATGAAAGGTCACACCTGTTAAACTCATCAGGTATGTCCTTTTATTATCATAAGAAAACCTAATTAAGCAGGGTCAAGTAGTTAGGATGACATTCCTATTAATAATAAACCATCAAAAAGCCAATAAGACCTTTGAAGACCTAAATGCACCAAAGATCAAACATTTGATATCTTCTTTGGACATCTACTGGAAATTTTACATGAAATATCACTCCAATCAACTACTTTAGTTACTATGCATGATTGGTATAATTATATATAACAGATAAAAATAGAGAAGGATTGAAAGAATCACAGAGAGGTACGGTTACAGACCTTCCATTGACGTGCTTTCTCAAGCTCAATAATGCCAGCAATCTCTGGATCCACTGCCTTCAACGGGTGTATTAAGCTGCTTAGGCCACTGCAACTGAAAAACCAATCAGCAATCAGATGAACTCTAGTTTTATAATGGAAAAATAAAAGAAAGCAAAAAGGTGGCCACTGGGATAAGCGTTAATTACTGAAGAAGAAAAGGAGATTATCCGTGATATTGAAGGGCAAATCTTAATTTATATAGGTTAATAACTTATAATTATGATAATTTATAAAGAAAAAAGGTATGCTTGTGATAAGGAGGAGACAGCACAGAAAATGTCTTAATTATATATATATATATATTTATTTAAAATAAAAAATTTTTATTTTTTTTTAATTTACTGGCACCCAAATGCTCTGGGAGAGTTTGGTTGAACACCGCGTGAGCGACTGGCAGCCCTGGAGTAATATCACTGATTCTTAGAATAGGGACTAAAATTTGTCCAATTTTATTTTATTTTATTCTGTTTAATAAAATTTTAACTACTTATTTTATAAAATTTATATAAATAAATAATTAAAATTTATTAAACATAATAAAGCACCGAAAGAAAGTCCGAAATTACCAAAATAGAAGTATAACGCTGACTACTAGAAAGCGACCGAATCTTTCGTCGTTCATGTTTTGTCCGTAGATCACCATCCAATAATAATTGCCATCTCCTTGAGCGTTGAAATAGTGAAAAGCAATAGAAAGAAAGGGTAAAATATTACGACAAAAAGGATAGTTTATTTTATTTTTCAATACAAGAGACACGAATTTTTCAGATTTAAATTAAAATTATTTATATTAAAAAATAATAAACATGACATTATAAATATCACATATTAATTAATAACTATATATTATTTTAAATAATTGAATTAAGTTATTTTTTTATATGATTCATTCATAAACAACTTATTTACTAGTTACATATAAAGCTGAATATTACTTAATTTTTCTAAATTTTGCTTATCAACAAAAATTTTAATGTATTATTGTGTTGTCATTATATTAAATTATTAATATGCGTATCACATGTTTTTACGAAAAATTAAGAAAAATAATTTTTCAAATTTGGAAGTATACTTTATTAAGAGAAGTCAAAAGATTAATTTTTTAAAAATACATAAATTATAAAATATGTCTATACTTTTTATACTAGTTTTTAAATAATTAAGAAAGTAATAATTTAAATGACACATAAGCAATTAATTAATAATTATAAAATAAAGAGCTTTTTTTCTTTTCTCTAATACAAAATAACGTATATGTCGGTGACAGGGCCGGCCTTGGGTAAGAGTAGGGTGGGCATCTGCCGAAATCTATCTTTATAAATGATAAAATAGAGCCTATTTTTATCTTTATAAAAATAAAATAAAAAAATAAGTTTTATTCTTGACCTGGAAAATAAAAAAAAAACCTATATCTTATTTATTTTTATTCTATATAAAGGCGTAAAAATAAGAAAAATATTAACTTTTTTCCTTTAGTCGGCCTGGTGGGCGAATCTTTTTTTTTTATATATCATAAGAAAACTTGTACACATATTAAGCTGTTAAGCAGAGAAAGAAAACCCTAGCTATATCATCGACGAGGATATTAAAACAACTCCCAGGTAGGTATGGATACTAATGAATACCAAGGTCTAAAGATCGGGTATGATTTGTTAGCCAATTCGCGGCTCGATTAGCCTCTCGATATATATATATATCTAACTTTTTCAGTTCAATCCCAGTTGAAAAGTTATTGGATCCCTAAAATTAAATTAGAGTGATGCCGGGCGGTTGAGAGGTTGGTGGGCGAATCTTTGTGAATGTATATGACAAATCGTTGCTGGAGACCAGATGGTGGGGCTTGGGCAACTTTTCGCATGAAGCGAGAGTCTGTTTTTTTTTTGGTCAAATGTAGTGAGAATGTTGGCATGTAGTGAGAGTCATTTATTCAACGCGTATGGCAACTTATCTGCTTTCTTTGTATCGGCTATCGGGACCAAATCTTCTGTACCCACTATCTAAAATCAATCCTGTGCCACTTAATTTTATTGAAACTCAGCAAAATCAGTGGTTGTGCTTGAGTGACACAGGTTAATCTTGGGTAGTGGATACAGAAGATTTCACTCCCTTAGTATCGGTTTTTGTTTTCGTTCGTTTTCTGTAGATCACCTTCGAAGAATAAATTGTCTCGTAAGTCGTAATGCCATCTCTTTGAAACGGTCACATGCTTGCTTGGTTGTTGGAGAATCACTGGGAGCGCCCATATCAATTTCCAAGCGTGGAAATAGTGAAAAGCAAAAGAAAGAAAAGGTAAAATATTACGAGAAAAAGGATAGTTTATTTTCCAAATTTATTTTTCAATACAATAGACATGAATTTATCAGATTTAAATTAAAATTATTTATATTAAAAAATAATAAACATGAAATTATAAATATCACATGTTAATTAATTACTATATATTATTTTAAATAATTGAATTGAGTTATTTTTTATATATGATTCGTTCGTAAACAATTTATTTATTAGTTACAGATAAAGCTGAGTATTACTTAACTTTTCTAAATTTTACATATCAGCAAAAATTTTACTGAATTATTGTTGTTGTCATTATATTAAATTATTAATATGTGTATCACATGTTTTTACAAAAATTTAAGAAAAGTAATTTTTTAAAATTTGGAAGTATACTTTTTTTTAAAATCAAAAGATTAATTTTTTAAAAAATTACACAAATTATAAAATATGTCTATATTTTTTACACTAGTTTTTAAATAATTAAGAATGTGATAATTTAAATGACAAATAAGCAATTAATTAATAATTAAAAATAAAGAGCTTTTTTTCTTTTTTCTAATACAAAATAACATATATGTCAGGGCTAACCTTAATTAAGGGCAAGGTGGGCACCTCCTCAGAGCCTATTTTTATAAATAATAAAATAAAACCTATTTTAATCTTTATAATAAAATGAAACAAAATAAGACTTATCCTTCACCTGAAAAATAAAAAAAAATCTATGTTTTATTTATTTTTATTCTTATAAAGACCTAAAATAAGCAAAAAATATAACTTTTTTTACTTTAATCAAGGCGTATAAAATATTTAAAAACGGCCTGGTCGGCGATATAAGCTATCTTCTTGTATGTAGTAGTAAAGACACGTTATTTTCTGGAGAAAAACCTGCATGTGGTGAGGTGGGCAACTTTTCGCGTCACCATCAACACTAGTTCTTTTCACTTCCTGCACTTTGTACTCTTTGACCATGAAAGCCCTAATATTCCTTTTATCTCTTCATATCTATATAGTTTCTGGCTTCTTAGTCTCTCCTCCAAAACCTATTTCAGCTCTCAAAGTTTCGATCTGTAAATCCTCTCCAGTTTTTTTCTTTCGGCAACAATGAGTGACCCCCAGTACGCTTATCCTAACGCAGCTCAAGGTACCTTTGTTACAGTGGGTGACGAGCCCAACTACACTCATCCTTACCCTACTCAAGGTATCGTTGTTATCTTTTATCTTTTTGCCAAAATTCTGTTTTTTTGTTCTTGTTGATGATGTTGGCTGGTGGAAGTATGACTGTGTATGATCTTGTACCAAATCACGCACAAATTATGGAATATATTACTTTCTCATGGTAAAGTTTCTATTTTTTGATGTGGGTCTTGCCTAGTTTTGTCGTTCAAAGAATGTAGTGGTGATTCCTTGTTTTATATATGAAAAGTTCTGGCTATTTCTGTTTGGCCCTTTTTAAGTTGCTTCAGAATTATGCTTCTTGTAGCGACTGGTGTTTGATTTGTTTATCTGTGTTTTTGTTCACAGGTTACTATCAAGGCCCTCCGGTGATGGCTCCTCCACAATATTATGCTCCTCCTCCCAGGAGAGAGCCTGGTTTTCTTGAAGGATGGTAATTTCAAAACTTGACTTCATCTTTTTCTTCTGCAACTCTCTTGCTCTGTCCCTCCTGAATTGCTAATTTTAGAAGGATGGTTCTTAGTTCATTTATATGCCTTGCCTACTAATTTTTGTACGTCTTTTCTGGGTTGTAGTCTTGCTGCCTTGTGTTGCTGCTTTCTGATCGATGAATGCTGCTGTGATCCGTCAATTCTTTTCATTTGCTGATAAAAAGTCACAACATCTCCAAAAAAGAAAAAAAAAACAAAAGAAGCCACATCTTGTTATATATTCTGTGTAATGGATTGAAGTTCAAAGTTGCATTCTCTTCTGAGTCTCTAGTGTTGATGATATATGTTTAGCTTTGTTCAACTTTCGGCTGTTGCTTTCTGCCATGAAAGGATGCTTATATTCAGGGACATTGATGAATGCTAAATTTGTTTAAGAAGTCAACTCAACGTAGAAACTGGAGTAGGCTTAACTAGTGGAGATAATAATCAAAATTTCTATGGCTGGGAGAAAAGGTTTAGTGTGGAAGCAACGAATGAGACATAGGGCGGCCACTTTTGATTTTTGAGTTCCGATACGAGTATACGACAAGAAAGCTGTCACCTTGTGGGGTTATTATTTTAAATTATCGGTTTCTCATTTTGCCACGCTAAGGGATTTTAATTTTAGATAATTGACGTAAATAATTGGCATTCTTGAACATCTTAATTTAGTCAAATTGGCGGAGGAGCTTTAATTAGTTCTCTAAAAAATTTAATGTTAAAATTGTCTTATGAGTTGACTAAGATCCTCTTAAAAATCTCTTTTTCATGTGAACATTGTAAGGTTAGTATATTAATCAATGTTTTAATATTGACTGAAAAATTAAAATATGTTAAATATTAAATAAAAATAAAATTTTATTTTTACTTATTGAAAGTTTAATTAAAAAAGAGATTATTAAATAAAAATAATCTGATTCATTATAATTTATAAAAATAAGTTAGTTTATAAAAATTGATTGGTTAATTAATAAATGGATTACTTTTGAATTTGAAAGTTAATCCATTTAAAATTTTTATTATTAAACTGGTTGAATTGATTTAATTTTTAATTATTGCTTTTAACTATTTTCGTGAGTAGTACACTAAATATTTTTAAAGGAAAGCTTAATTTATTAGAAAATCTTTAAACATAAAAAGTTATGGATATGCATTTAAAGTTTAACAAAAATTTAAGTTTTCTTTAACATAACAATCTTTATTTATCATTAGCTCATTTGGCTTTCTTTGTGGAAAAGGCCCGAGGGTGTTATAGAAAATAACAGTAATAATTAAATTAGAACGACTTATCTGAATTCAAGGCAATGTGAAAATTACTGCCCTAAGTTGGAAGTTTTCCCTCTACGATGCAACAAGACAACGAGATTCGACACCAAAGTTAGCCCCTTCTTCACCAGCTTCGGTGCACTCCAAAGAGTAAGGTAGGAATTGTCTCCGGGAATGAAGAGAAAAGATAGACAAATGTAGAATTTTTGTGAGATAAAATACGTGTGTAAGGTGTTTGTATGTAGAAGAAAATGATTGCGTAGGGTGGAGCAAATAAAAATGTGTGAGGGATGGACAAAGCAGAAAAAATGAGCAGCTGTACGCTAGTGGAAGTAGAGGAATGAGCAGATGTGTTACAGTCGAAGCAATTCCATTGAGCAGATGCGTGACACTTATATATAACAGAAACAATGCATACGTTGACAATATGAATTAAGAGTTATTAAAGCAAAATGGAACGTTGGAGCATAATAACGTAATAACAATATTAGAGATATTGGGATAATAAAGTTGATAACATTATAAACATTATTAGTAACTGAAAATATATGAATGAATCAAAATTTGGAACAACGATACTAATAATCCCTCACTTGGTCCAAAATTTGAGAAACAGGCTGTAACAATTTAGGAAAATAGGCGAACAACTAGGTGAACTAAGTCTTGAACCTGTTGTTTAAGAAAAATGGAGACAAAATCTGCTAGAGAAATAAATAGCATCAAACCACCCTGGTCTCATGGTCGTTCTAGAGAAATAGTCCAAATGCTCTCATAGGAGGGTGACTAGCCCCTTCATAATCACGTAGGTAAACCCATCAATTGTGTATTGCTCACACAACTCAAACTTGGGCTATGAAACTTATTAAGGATTAAATAATCCAACCTCATCAAACACAGTAAAATCATGCTAGAGACAATATTCAATAACTGAATATATCTTAGTATTATTCCACAAACAATGTACAAGTAAGTAGTCACCACATAACTTCGCTTCACCCATTGATCTTGGTTTCTCAAGACGAGTGTCCATTATGAGGTTATTACAAAACGAGGCTCAACCCCATCCCTTTAGCATGCTCAGAAACTAGTTTCCTAATCAAAGCTTTTGTAATCGGATCCGCTAAGTTTCTCTCTGACTTGACATAGTCTAGAGAGATTACACAATGTCTAATTAAAGTACAGAAAAATTTATGTCTCAATTTGATATGTTTACTTTTGTCATTATATGCCTTGTTCTTGGCAATATGAATGGCAGCTTGTGGATCACAATGAAAGAACACAAAAGGAATTGGTTTTTTTCCAAAGCGGGATATCTGCTAAGAGATTCTTTAGCCACTCAGCTTTCCGTCCTGCCAGCTCCAAAGCCAGAAACTCAGCCTTCATTGTTGATCTCGCAATACATGTTTACTTGGATGATTTCTAAAACACTGCAGCTTCTGCCAAGGTAAAAACATAACCACTAGTAAAGCGTATATCATCCCTCTATGTAATCTAGTTAGCATCAGAATACCCTTCATTACAAGAGGATGACCACCGAAAGATAATCCATAATGCATAGTATCTTTTAAATATCTCAACAAACAAATCAATGCATTCCAATGCTCTTGATTAGGATTATGAGTATACCTACTAAGTCTACTCACATAGTTTGCAATATCAGGACGAGAATAGCTCATTAAGAATATCACACTACCAAGAATTTTACCATACTTAGTTTGGTTTACATTATCACCAAGATTTTTCTTTAAAGCTACACTAACATCACAGGGAGTCTTAACTGGATCAACATCATAGTAACCAAACTTGTTCAAAATTTTCTCAACACAATGAGTTTGATTCAACGTAAAGCTAGAGTCAGTCCTATCAACTTTAACTCCCAATATAAAGTCCACAGGTCTAATATCTTTCATATCAAAGAAAGACTTTAACAAACTCTTAATAGTATCATTGACAAATAAACTAGTACCAAAAATAAGCATATGATCCATATAAAGAGTTATAATCACACAACCATTGATGTTAGATCTCACGTAAATGCAAGAATCAACATCATAGGAGGTGAAACCATGTTTGAAAATCTCATTTTCAAATTTCTCATGTCATTATTTGGGAGCTTGTTTAAGTCCATACAAAGACTTAACCAACTTACAAATTTTTTGTTCTTGACTAGGCACTCTAAACCCTTCAGGTTGGACCATATAAATTTCCTCATTAAGATCACCATTCAAGAAAAGTTATCTTAACATCTATTTGGTGCACACAAAGCTTAAATAACGAGGCAATAACAAACATCCTTATAGATGCAATTTTAGTAACTGGAGAGTAAGTATAACAAAAGTCCAATCCTTGCTTTTGTTTAAAACCTTTAATCACAAGTCTTGCCTTAAATATCACATATTGATTAATTACTATATATTATTTTAAATAATTGAATTAAGTTATTTATTTATTTTTTATGTGGTTCATTCATAAACAACTTATTAGTAAATTACAGATAAATCTAAGTATCATTAGACTTTCTTAAATTTCGCTTATCAATAAAAATTTTACTGAATTGTTATCGTTGTCATTGTATTAAGTCAGTAAGATGCCATGTTTTTACAAAAATTTAAGAAAAATATTTTTTTTAAATTTGGAAGTATACTTAAAAAAAAATCAAAAGATTAATTAACAAAATACATAAATTATAAAATATGTCTATATTTTTACACTAGTTTTTAAATAATTAAGAAAGTGATAATTTAAATGACACATAAGCAATTAATTAACAATTATAAAGTAGAGAGCAACAACGGAGTTGGTGGCGTCTTTAGTTTGGGCATAAAAGGGCAACATTCCTTTTGTCTCTTCATATCTAAACGGTTTCTAGCTTCTTCGTTTCTCCTGTGAAACCCTCTTTCAGTTCTCAAAGTTTCGATCTGTAAACCCTCTCCAATTTTTTTCTTTCGGCAACAATGAGTGACCCCAAGTACGCTTATCCTTACCCTGCTCAAGGTATCGTTGTTATCTTTTATCTTTGTGCCAAAATTCTGTTTTTTTGTTCTTTTTGATGATGTTGGCCGGTGGAAGGATGATTGTGTATGATCTTGTACCAAATCACGCACAAATTATGGAATATATTACTTTTTCATGGTAAAGTTTCTATTTTTTGATGTGGGTTTTGTCTAGTTTTGTCGTTCGAAGAATGTAGTGGTGATTTCTTGTTTTATATATTAAAAGTTCTGGCTTTCTGTTTGGCCCTTTTCAAGTTGCTTCACAATTGCTTCTTGTAGCGACTGGTGTTTGATTTGTTTATCTTTGTTTTTTTTCACAGGTTGCTATCAAGGCCCTTCGATGATGGCTCCTCCACAATATGCTGCTACTTCTCCTAGGAGAGAGCCTAGTTTTCTTGAAGCATGGTAATTTCAAAACTTGGCTTCATCTTTTTCTTCTACAACTCTCTTGCTCTGTCCCTCCTGAATTGGTAATTTTAAAAGGATGGTTCTTAGTTCTTTTATACGCCTTGCCTACTAATTTTTGTACATCTTTTCTGGGTTGCAGTCTTGCTGCCTTGTGTTGTTGCGGCCTAATCGATGAATGCTGCTGTGATCTGTCAATCATTTTCATCAGCTAATAAAAAGCCATAACATCTCCGAAAAAGGAAAAAAAGAAGAAGCCACATTTCTTCGTGTGCTGCTGCTGGGGCTAGATATAAGGAGGTGGATTCATGCAATTATCATGAGAAGGATGATCAATATGGATGTGGAGTTTAGTACATCATTAGTTAACATGTATGCCAAGTGTGGTTGTATTGAAAAAGCAAAAGAAATTTTTGATGAAATGCTGGTCAAAGACAGTAAAGGTTGGAGGTCAATGATCAACGCATTTGCCATTCATGGTTTTGGAGGGGATACAGTGGAGGAGTATACTAGAATGGAGGAAGCAAAGGTAAAGTATTACAGAAAATTATATAATTGTTGCAAACATTTATGCTTCAACTTCACAATGGGAGATAATGAGCCATGTGAGGAAACAGATGAAGGAGACGGGCATTAAGGTTGTGCCAGGGTGCAGCTACATTGAGGTTGGTGGTTTAGTGCAAGAGTTTGTACGGGGTGGCTAGTCACATCCTGAGGCACAAGAAATAAAAGAATTTTTGAAAGATGCTTATGTGGCAATTCATGACACTGGGCACAAACCAATAGGATCTTCTGAATTGCTCAATGTGGGTGAAGAAGTGAAAGAGGATGCGCTATATGAGCATAGTGAGAGGTTGGCAATTGCTTATGGCCTGTTAAAGACCAAAGCACCAGCTGTACTTAGGATAATGAAGAATTGTGTGAGGACTGTCATGAAGTAGCAAAGTTTCTCAATTAAATTTATGAACGAGAAATTATTGGTAATGTATATCTTGTATTCTCATTGCACCTTAGTCATATCTTTTAAGCCTGTGGTTGTCCATCAAAATTTCCCCTTCCTCCCTGTTCCTCTTTGATTTGTTAAGCTGGAATGGAGTTAAAGCTATAATTTTAACCTTTGATTGAAGAACTTCAGTGTAGCAATTTTTCATATTCAGACTTGTGGGCGCAAATATAGTCTCACCATTTTCATAGCATCTGGATCTTAGAACTTGTATAAGAACACAGAGTGTTGTACAGCTCTGGGAAACTTGATTTGTTTCAAAGGCAAACAACTTCATTATTCATTAATAACTAAAGTGATCAAAATCAATGTAGCTTTCTCGAGTAGGGAATGGGAGAGCTTCGTGTTTCTAGTTTGATAATTAGCCCAAGTTGAACCCTCTAGGACATGAGATGAAACAAGTAGGATATTTTAGATGAAATATAAAATATTGGAAAATCGAGATATAAACTTTTAATTACTTGTTAAGCAAGTTTTATATATAATAAAATTCTCAGTATCTATTAGTATACAAATCGTATCTTATAGAATAAGAAGTTATTGTAAACATAATATATTTATTATTTATATACATAAATAATTTTTATTACAAAATAAAATATAGCTTAAATTAATAAAAGTGTTTTTTATTTTTATGTTGCCAAACAGTCTATTGTATGAAGCTCTTTTAAAAAAGCTATTTTTTTAATTGACAGCCAAACAATCAACTGGCTTTTTAAAAAAACTCTTCTAAAAAAAATTCTACTGATAAAAGCTCTATTAATAAAAGCTCATCTAAACAGGCTCTAAGTTTGAAGACAGACATCTATTATTGACGCAAACTAATTCCAGGGTCCTACGGCCCAAAAGAAGTGGGATACGATTTCAATCTAGACAGAGGGCTGAAATAGTTTTAAATGCATTGAATTATTTGGGCCCAAGTATAATCCAACAAATCCACCGCCAGGCGGGAGGTCAACCCCGAGCCGGTGGGGCATCAACACCAACAACTGTTCAAATGGGCCTTTTTGTAGCTCATCGCTCAACTGCCATCTACTTACCGATTGTTTAAACCGAAGACGAGAATCAGAAGAAGGGACAGCAGAGTTGTTGTGCAAACGGTAGAATAGAAAGTTGGAGAAGAGGAGGGCAGGGAAGGTAACCTAACAAAGCTAAATCTGCTGCCTTCCCCTTTTCTTGGGCAAAGATTCTTCTTATTCCCTTCAAGTTTTTTCTTTTCTATGGCATTTAGATGTTATATGATCTGTTACATATGAAACAATTTGTCTTTGCTTTTGCCTTTGACTGTTATTGAACCCATGATTAGATTCCTTCATTTTTTCGATTGCCGATTGTCATCTGTTTGAATGATCTGGCTCCTTCAACGCATAGCAGGACCTCCTGGATCAGCCCTTTTCATAAAATCACTGTGGCAAACTCCTTCTTTGCGTTCTCGTTGAAAAGACGAAATTTTCTTCACTAGTGTTAGGTGTTAAGCTTGATGATTGATGAACTGTTAGGTGTTTGCGAAGATGGTTACTTGTTGAACTTCAAATTTATACAGATATGTCCAGTCTTTTCATTCTGGTGTGACTGGCTTAGTCTTCTTAAGTAACGCGATTTGGCTTAGAATTGAGCTTTCATTCTCATTGACATGATTACGTTCCAATTCATGCGCTTTTAATGTAGAATTGTGGGAGGTTGAGGAAGCAGCGTAGTGGCTGGCGCTTTCTCCTCCGGATTAAGAGGTCTTGGTTTCAAATATTTACCAGAGTGAAACGGGATTTCTCTCATGTTGCGAAACTAATTTTACATTACGAACAACCAAGACCTTATCTTGGAGAAACATTTACAAAGCAGTGTCAGAGGCGGGTAAAACAAGACTGAATGGATCCATTTTCTTAACTCTCTGTTGACGTATTTGGTTCTAAAGAGTAGTGAATCAATCGATTGACTGTTCACTATGTGGCCAGTATATTTTCTGTTGAACAAAATTCTTAACGTGGAAGCTGAAAAGACACAAAAGGAAGAAGGTTCAAAAGAACTTTTAAATGCAGAAGAATGCCACCATATCGAGCCTTCTACCAGTAATAGGGAATGCCATAAGGTCTTGCCATGCTCACTATTCATTCAAGTAAGGCGATTATGGTCTTATCTCTGTATCTTCTGCTTGTTTAATTTGTGCACTAAAGTTGGTTGAGGTTAGGATTTGGGGATAAACTCAATGGCTGTGATTCACTATGTTTCTTTTACTAACCTGTGGGTTGATTTTACTCGTAGGATTTAATATGTCTTGGTGCATTTAGGTACCACATATAAATCAACTGAACTCTTGGGATTGTGGCCTTGCTTGTGTTCTGATGGCTTTGAATACCATTGGCATAACAGATTGTAGCATTCAGTCTTTGGCAGATCTTTGCAACACCACCAGGTATATTATTGTTAACCTCATTAAGTATCAGTTTTTGTTTTATGAAGGTTTGAGGAGGATATGCTAGAGTGTTCTTAAGTCTAGAACATCAAGGCTTTGTCAAGTAATAGTTATCTTTAGTTAAATTTATTTTGTGTCGCAAGCAAATTGCCATTCAAGTCTTTCTGGTTCTACATTGATTTGCAGATTAGGTAATGGAATCCATTTCTTCCTAGTAAAGGTCTGCAGTATTTTGTGCCTTGATCATATTGTCGTATAAGTTGTGTCTGGTTTTTGAATGATGCTTGTAGATTATGTAACAGGTTTTATTTATGTCTGCAAATTGAATATTGGAAGTAGTAGTTAAGTCTAAGCAACCATATCTATTTTTAAAAATCTGTCTATTCATGATAAATTTTTAGGTGATATTTTATGTCCCTTAGTGCTAGTTCTACTACTCACGGTCTGAAGCATATGATATTCAGAAGAATAGTTTCAATAATATGCTAGGTTAGTTGTTTTCCTATAGCCTTGAGATTCTATGATACTATGAAAAGGGTGGCCAACTTGGGTTTAGATCACCCGTTCCCGTTACTCGATTCCTACCCTATTTCATGAGTATCCATCCATCCATTTTCTGTGGGTCCCATTTATTGAATGGATAGGTGATACGATGCCACTTCTTAAGA
The DNA here is from genome assembly GCA_024520955.1 of Erythroxylum bequaertii. NCBI lineage: Eukaryota > Viridiplantae > Streptophyta > Magnoliopsida > Malpighiales > Erythroxylaceae > Erythroxylum > Erythroxylum bequaertii. Next base: position 5,795,674 of record JANIJF010000211.1, on the reverse strand, counting down.
CTTATTCCAGAAGGACATCTAGAATATCACGTAACCAAGATTCCAGCATCTGCGCAAGAGACTCCAACACCAACTTGACTTCTGCACAAGAGACTCCAACACCAACTTGACATCGCCTTTGTTTTAGCTACTGCTTGTTTATCTTATCCCATATCTTTAGGAATTAGTTATGCATTCTGTTAGGAACGTATCATTATAAATACCTGATAGCTAGATTTATTTCGGCATCTTGAGAAATTAATCCTTTTTGTATTGGAGTTTAGTCCTCTTCATACGGACTGACTTGGGAGTTTAAGATTCTTGCTCTCAAATTCATCAATAAAATTCCATTCTCATTTATTTCTACTCTCCTATTTTTCTGGTTCCTATCAATAGGTGCCCATGGAACAAGATAGGAACAGAGTAATGGAAACAAGTGATCTGTTCTCCCAACTGCACCAATTGAGTTAAATCATATGCAAGTGTTTCTTTCAATATTTTCGTTTCATTAATTGTTGATCATTTATTTACTTAATTATGACCTATCATTTGTGAGCAGTTACATTTAAATACTAATACGTAAAAAATTAAACTCTCCTTTGAGCAATGTAATGATTTAAAGGGAAAAGGAAAAAGAATCATATTATTGATAGCTCTTATTTGCAGCATTTGGACGGTTGACCTGGCATATGTGCTGCAGAAGTTTTCTGTTAGATTTTCGTACTTCACTGTAACACTTGGTGCAAATCCAAATTACTCTGCCGAGACATTTTACAAGGTCATAGTCTTTCATACTTACGTACCTACTTTTTATAGGTTAATCTTAGATCAGACAGTATCTAGCTAGAGTGCGTATTGTATCAGTTAATCTGGTCCATTCTAGGTTGGAAGTATGTAGATGCTTCTAACGCATGTATCAGATTTGTCCAATGTTGTTATTTCACATTCAAAGAACAAATTTAACTTGTGTATTTGGGCCCCATATTACCCAACAACAGATTGTATGGATGCTGCAGCGCCCATGTCCTCTTGTTAAATGAATATGACTTGCTAGTCATATTTTGCTTTCCACTCTATTCATAGAAGCTAACTTTTTATTGTGCAGGAGCAACTTCCTAATGATCTAGTGCGAGTGGATACACTCTTTCGGAAAGCTGTTGATGAAGGGATTAATATACAGGTACTTGGTGTTCTTGAAAGAGCATCTTTCTAATATAACATCTAGCAATA
>JANIJF010000211.1:5749576-5764601 GCA_024520955.1 Erythroxylum bequaertii | reverse complement strand
TCCGTACCCTTATAAGGCGTACTTTGTTCCCCTCTCCAACCAATGTGGGATCTCACAATTTGGCTAATGTAGTTTATGAAAAATAAAGAATGCCTAATCATATCCATGTTAATGCATGTGTTACAAATATGGTCTTGAATAGAAATTCAACACAAAATCGGGATGTACATGTCATGAAGGTCACACATTATCAAAAGGAAATGAGACAAATATGGATATGTCAGTCAAATAAGGCTCAAAATCTCACTGACTTTGTCTACCATTAGTCATGACTCTTCTAAAGATAATGCATATCGACCAATCATAAGAGCAAAAGTACATGTTAAAGTTGCTATGAAATTCTCTACTCAATTCACACTCTCTCTCATTTTGATTGAAAACTTAAAAACAAGTAAAACAAAAAACACTTAAAACACACATGCAAATAAAAAGTAAGGCGGAAATGTAAAGGAAAAGAAATTTACTTCCCTTGGGTTGCCTCCCAAGAAGCACCTTTGTTTAGGGTCGCTAGCTCGACTCTTTCTTTTCCTCACGTGACGAAATTGTGATCTTCAGGTATTACAGTTAGCGCCACTTCCACGCGAGGTAGCTCCGAATAGGGCCTTAGTGATCATTATCCTCATTTAGCGTCATCCCTATACTCAGATTCTCAATCCCGACTGAGTCCATACACTCTAAAAATATTTTGAACGTCTCTTCACCTTTTTCTTCATCATTTAATTCCTCATATCTGTTATATAAAGTTAAAGAGTTAGTTTCAAAAATAATCATAGACTCAGTACTTAACTCTGAGCTAAAAGATGTGTCCTTTTCGGCTTTGAGCTCCTTCTCCACTTCTTCGACACAAACAATTCATTAAGGCTTGACCTCAAAATTCTCAAGCTCCTTGTCACTTTGCAATGTTTCCGCACAAACATCCATTAGGTACACCTCGGGTTGATACGGCTGCTCCTCTTTGCTTTGCGAATCTAAAAGATTAAGCCTTATTGCCATCTGACCCATTAGGTGTTCCATCCTCTGTTGGCTTGCTTTTGTCTCTTGTTGAAATTCTTGCAGCAGCTGCTACATATCCTGTTGAAGTTGTGAAGTGTTAGCGGTTAGATTGTTAACAGGTTCTTCTAAAGATGCATCTGAATTGTGTTAGATCTCCGAATCTTGGGAATTAGACCATGTGTTGTTTGGAAATTACTCTCCATCCTTCTAGAATTGTAGAGTATTGTGCTGCATTTGCAAAGTATTAGCTTTCAAAATATTATTCAACTATTCAAAGATGGACTGAAGTCGTGATAGGAAGCTTCTAGTCCATACGAGAATTGTTGTGCATCCTGTAAACTGTCATGGAAGTAATTATGGTGATTATCCCATCCATAGCAAAAGTTAGGTTAATCAGTCTAAACATTGTTATAGGATTGAGAATATGAGTCATAAAAGAAATTACTTCTGTCCATATCGATTTTTTTAAACCCGAAACAAAAAATGAAAAGATTACAAAATAATAGAAAAGAAATCAATTACGAACAAATATGTACAAAACACCAATTAAATCACAAACAAAAACTAAAACACCGCACTCCCCGGCAACGGTGCTAAAATTAATCACGCGTCGTAACGCTAGTCAAAATAAAATAACTAGACCTACTACTATAGCAGTGATAAGTCTAGGTTGATCCCACAAAGAGAGTGTGTAAAGTTTATGAAATGAAATTAATTGGTGTTTAGGTTTAACAGCGGGTTTTGTTTTTGAAAGAAGAAAATAAATTGAAACCAGCTAATAAAAACAAATTAAAAAACATGAAAAAATGATAAAAGTGGGGAATTCGATAAGGACCTGGTTCTTTAGTTCAATCTCGGCCTACACCTTAATTAAGCATATTTCATTAATTTTCTGTTCTTTAACCTTTTCTAACAACTATTAATCGTGGGTTAATAATTAACCTTAGTTTTCCCTTAGGTTTTATTTAATCAAGATACGATCGTTAATTAAACCTAACCACTTAATAACCTAGGATACGATCTCCAGATTTAATTAGGCAGTAGCATTATGAATTAGGAAAATCGATTAATCAAGGCAACAACCACATACAATGCATCATTTAACCTAGGTCATATTATCCCTAATAATTAGGAATCATTAGTCGCTACATATAAATTTCAACATAACAATTACGGATTATATCAAAATTCTAGTAGCAAGTTTGCAATTAACGATTCAATGAATGCATTAAAATCATCATCATACAATTGCCAATAAGTTTATAAACAAATAACTGAACAATAATGAAAATCCAATTATCCATACACAAAACCCAAATTAATTAACATAGGATAACACAATCAATTTCTAATGAGAGAAAAAACAACAAAATAATTAAAAAATACTTAACTTGGGTTGTCGACATCAATGTCGCCTCCGAACTAGCGTCGGGATGTCTAGTCCTTCATGGGACTTTCCTGGAAAACTGCTTCAACTCCCATTTCAATCCCTAGCTAAAAACTCCCTGTCTCTCCTTCTCTTCCCAAGCTTCTTATTCCTCCCTACTGTTCATTAATGTGATGATTTAATGAAGTTTATGGTCTACGCTTCCTGTTCACTCCAGCCCTGCGTGCTCCTCGTCTATGTGCTCCTTGTATGCGTTTAATGCAGAAAATTGCGTTAAACGTAGACCTATCACACATGCCTCTCTTGGCGTCTAACGCAACTCCTCTACACTGTAGCTTGATTTCACTATTGCTTGTTCTCCTGTTGCTTGATGGGACAAATAAACTTTAAGGGTTTATTGTCCCAGCAACTGCTTACTCCACAATGTCGGCCTTTACCCTTGATTTGACATTTTTTTTCTTTTATGCTTCTCCCTGAAAACGTTGGTCCTCCATGTTGTTTTTGCAAGCTCTTTAAATGCTTTTTGTCTTTTCTTGTCAAGTTAGTGGGACACTTATCAAAGGAAGCCAACTCTTCATTTGCTTTTCACGTTTTAAGCTCCTGGAAGGCCTTTTAGCTTTGTGTTTTGTCATTTTTTTCTTATCAAATCTTGAAAAAGCTTGGAAACGCGTCCATCGTTAAAAGGAAGCTCCTCTCCACTCTGTAAAATATTGTTGTTTTATTTCCTAGGGATATCGTTAATTGAAAGCCTCTCTTCATGTCGTTTTAAGCTCCATTCTAAGTCGTTTTTGTTGCTCTTTTAAAAACCCTCCAAGCGAGGTATGTGTTGCCATTTCAATCCACCAAGAAAGCTATCCTTTCTTTTGCTTGGCCAAATAATGCTCCTGGAAAAGAAAGCTTCTTCTCTTGTTTATGCTTTAAGGCCACCACTTGTCAACAAATCAAGAAATGTTGTTGTCTTCATTTTGTTTTATGCCACCACCAACAAACTATAATCTCTTGTTATTTTGTACCTTTTCCTTGTTAAACATTTATGCTCTAATTTGCTTTAGAATCTTGTCTTTTTAGTCTAAAATATATATCAACATATCCAACCTAGCAGTCAACATAAATTGAAAATAAGATTGAAACCACATGGAAATATATAAGAAGATATAAGATAATTCATTCTTATCAGTTTTTGTTAAGTTTGTTGACATAGCTTACTACGTGTTTCAAAAGTCTTAACTATTAATACGTGTCAGTCAAAATTAATACGACAAATGGAGATTAATGAAACGACCTTGTTATTTAAAAATGACCTAAATCAGATTATACAGCTCCCACTATCTTATGCTTTGATTTCAGTTTTTCCTTCATTCTCAGTTTGTTCTCTCGATACTCTCACTCTACGATTTTCAGATTATGCAGCCCTAACGTCCTCACACTAAAGACATCAAAATAATGAACTAAAAATGAAGAACTTACTGGTGTAATATATTGTAATGCGAGAGCAGTTTCGAGTGTCAGAAGAACAAACAAAAAAAGGTTAAGGATATTGAGAGAATAATAAATAACGTCGGGCTAAAATTGAAGAAAATTAAAAGTTTGAGCATTTTATTACCACTTTTTAAAATTTGGGCTAGAATTGAAACAATTTAAAAAGTTGAACATTTTATTGTTACTTTTTAAAGTTCAGGTTATAATTAAAACTTTGACAAAAGTTTAGGTTTTTTTATAATTAACCCTTTGTTTTATAGTTAAAAAAATCTAAATAAGTAAATAGTACCTAAACTACTTATTATTGAATATATAAAATGTGAAAACTATGTATTATTTTCTATACTAAGTACTAAATCCTTAGTAGTTGAAATGTTGAATGTTATTCATGTTAAAAATGCATATGAATTTTGATATTTCAGATGAAAATTTTTAATGAATTATCAAAAACAAGAAACATAATATCTTTTTGTCATTTTTGTTGACTATTTTTCCTTAATATTTATTATTTTTGCTAGTTTCTTTTTTCCTTTTTTTATTAAACCCTAAATTACACAAAAAAATAAAAATAAAGGTAGAAGAGGTAGATTGCTGAATAAAAGATAAAATAGTAAAAACGACACTTTCTATACCTTATGAAATTGAAAGTTACAAATTGATTTGACTGCATAATTCCTAAATAGAGTATAATATCTCTATACTAAGTCCCAAAGGATCTATTTAAACGTCTCTACAATAGATGTGAATCTCTGTTTTTATATGATCATTTGGCAATTGAAGAACACTACAATTAATATAATTATCAAGAGGATTTAGAGGGAGAGTGAAGACACCAATAATCAATCACTAAGGTTTGGTGATGGGTCAGTCGAGAGACATCAAAAGCATTAGCAATTGACCAATGCACATGTGAACATGGATTGTTTAGACCAGAGAGATTCGATTTTGCATTAGGCCCTCAGATTAAGGAATCCCAAGCTCAAATCAACGATTAGATTAGATAAACTGCGCACTTTCTTATGCCTCCTGCTCCCAGCTTGGCCAGGTGTCAATCATCAACAAATTATATAGTCACGTAGACCAAGGCAAAAGGCGGTGTCAGCAACATTTCCCAATAGATTATCATCCCAACAATGGAAAATGTCGACTCAGGGACCTAACCTCCGCCAATCAAAATCACTTCTTTTTAGTTGTGATGCTAAGAGACGTATAAACTGATGAGCAAGAGCACGTGAACTTTTATCATGACTTCCGAATTTTCTTCGACCAAGAAAGGAAAGCTAATGGCATTATCTATTTTCTAGAGAGGTGGAGAGGCATGTTCCTGCTATCATTGATAATGGGTTCAACTTAATCGGATCAAAAAAATTAAATTTAATCAAATATTAAGATAGAATTTAGATTTTATGTTAAAATTTAAATTATAAATTAATAAAATTATATAAAAATTCAATTTAAAGTCTACTTAATATTAATCTACTCACTTTGATCATTCTTAATCATGTTAAATTTTTTTAAAGAATGTAATTCTTTTTAAAGAACTTATGTGTTTAAAGATATAATTTTGATGAGTCAAGTTATAGGTGAGCAAACCCCATATTACTATATAATTGTTAATAAGTCTTGGAACTTGTCCATTTCTACTAAAATACGTAATTTATGACCATTGGAGTTAGTTCTCATCAGGAATTAGATTACCCTCAAAGCATGAAGTTATGGTCTGATTTCCTTGTGCTCCAAAAGAACTAAAGAAAAGGGCAAATTCCTCTATGAATGATCCACTCATTTGCTTGACCTTTGCTATCTCATGGCGTTGTGGATAGACTAGTTTATATGTTATCTCAATTACATCACCAAAGCGTAGAGTTCATTTATGGAAAAAGGAATAGGAAAGAAAGAAAAAAAGAAAAAGAAAAGAAAAAATAAAACTTCAAAAAGTATAATCGGATCATATCTCTAGCTCTTTCTTTCTTTTTTTTAACTCCAAGAACTTAAGATTTTCTTTCTTTCTTTTTTTCCTACCTAATTAGCTAACTACCTAATACAACATTCTTGATATTGTCGGTTTGAGGAGATGATCACATATTGTGGTCGGGAGGTGACTCAAGTCGAATATAATCATACATGACCCCCCGGAAAGGGTCTCCGACTCGGCCTCCGTTTCTTGATTGAGTGAGATAAATAGTATTGTTTCCTCTTTCAAACAGATAGTGAGGAAATTGAATGCTATACAACCTGTACAAGCCATGAACTCCATGCCTTGCAATGGCGTTGTCTCTTCCAATTAACCCTGTTGAGAAATGCGGTGGATTATCTCTACGTCTGTTCACACGTACCTTTACACGGTACAAATCTATCAGTAAACATACGTTCGAATGAAACTCTCTACTTCAACCATAGTATGTCCTCTTTCACCTGTAATTCTGAGGCAGCAGCTGACGCCAAAGCCAACCGGAGTGTGTAGTTTCCAGTTCGCTTCACACTTTCGAGTTGAAACATTATCTTCCATGTGGTTTGTACATATCTTTTGTCTGCTAGCTTTCTATAACAACAATGTGATTACTTATTTGTTAGAAAGAATGCATCAATTAGGGTTGGCAATCGGCTTGAACAGCCCAAGATATTTTTAGTTTAGAATTCAAATTCGAAAATAAAAAAATTCAAGTTTAAGATCTATTTTAATAAAAATATTTTAATGATTTAGTTTTAAATTTGAACATATCAATTTTTCATAACTAATTAAATATAAAAAATTTATTAGACTCATTCTCGATCGCAATTAAATTAAACTTAATTCATTTGGTTTAAAATTTTTGCCTTGCCTGACATTAGTCATGTGTAAAAAGCAGAGGGTAAAAAAGGAAAGCATACCTAAGAACATGAGCAAAGAACCAATCTTGACGATAGTTGCTAATGCCAACAATGTAGACCAGATCGTGTGTAGGATATAATTTAGAGAATTGATCCCATAGTCCGTATTGCCTAAACCTGATAAAGCAATTAAAATGAGGGTTGGAGTTGCACTGAAGTTGGAAGCAGGGGTATAGGGCTAACTTGTTTGTTGGTTGATTTATGAACAATTTGTTGAGCAGTGTTGGGTCTGCGTCTGGAACAAAGAACTCAGCAGCAGTGCGATCAGGGACGCCTATTTCCCAAATAGTTGGTCCATTTCTTGGTGGCTTAAACACCAGCACACCTAATTTCATCTTAAACCCTACATTCAATCATGCGTTTGAAACCTTCAACATTTCGAGGCCTTTCTCCATATATTTATCATGCCAAAAGAACTTGAACATTCGCAAAAGATGGTAAATAACAACCAAAACATAAGATTTTAAATTACGGATTACGGATTATGTTGTAGTTAGGAGTTATTGCAGTAATAAATTACAATAATAATTTTGATAACTATGATCTAATTAAAATTAGAAAATTATTGTTGAATTAAAAAGGAAAAGAACCAATTGATATCACTCTTACCTGCTTGTATAGTGATATTAAATTTGAGCTTGTAATCACCAATTACACCAGGAACCCAAGCATAGAGACTGTACACTTCACATCGAACATTTTCAATCAAGAAGTAACCATCTTCATTTGCTCTAGTCCAGAATTGGTAACCCTGTCATAGAATAAGCATATAAGCATTTACATCTCTATGATTCTTTCTGGTGTTTAAGACTGAAACGAACCTTAGAATCTGTTTGCCAGGAACCAACATCTCCTGGTGCTGCCAAACCAACATAAGCATATCTGGCTCGGATCAGTCTTTCATTTATGTACCTACGACACAAGTACTATTGAAAGTTTCAGATCATATATGTAAGAAAGCATGTCACAATGTTAATTACCTGTCACGAACTAGTAGCTGACCCATAACGCTTCCTCGTTGATTGGCTAATGGGAAATCTTTCGATTGAGGAAAATTGTAAGGCCAAGCTTTCACTTCTTTCAGCATCTACTTTAAAAGGGTCATAAATTTGATGAGACATTTTCAACATTCTTGTGAAGGAATTGAAAATGTTATGGCTGAAGAATCTTGCATCCTTATAAAAAACGCTACCTGTCTTTTTGCGTCTCTCCAAAGTCTGATACGATGGTTCTCTTTGGAAGGAACAGAGTTCAGATAGACAAATACTGGCCCAAGGACCTTTTTCCATGGCTCTCCATTACGGTATTTGGTGTTCATGTCCTTCCCTGTATAGTGAGTGCTTGTAAACATCTGCGAGTGAAGAATTGATAAAATAAAAATAAATTTTGTCAGGAAAAAATGAAAAAAAAGAAAGAAGGAGAGAAATTGCTAGGAAAATAACTAAGAAGTATACATAGGAAATAAGAATTTCTATATGATTATATAAGAATAATGTTATCAAAACTCACTTAACATTTTAGTAAATATTTTTTAGTAATTAAATAGTCAAACCAAATCAATTCAAGATTTATCTATCATTAAACATAAAATACACAATAACATGAACTCTATTAAACACAGTAACATAAAACAAACTTTGATAGGATACATTTAGAATGATTTAATCTAAAAGATGAAGTTATCTGCTTCAGTTAATAAAAGGTGCTTACAGAGAGGACAGTAGGGCCGACATGAGAGGTAAGGTCTTGTTTGAGAGGTCCACCGGCAAGGAATTCGTAGGAGGGTGTGATCATCCAAAAGCCAACAGGTGGGTCGGTTGATGATATCCATCCATGCACCTTGTTGTCTTTGTTCTCACACGAGTACTGGTACTTGTCATCCACCTACAACATCGAGCATTCATGCAAGCCTGTTAACTTGTCCTATAGTTTGCATATATTTTTGAGATCCATGAATGTGGTAGCTCTGGATTCATAATTAAAACAAATATGATTTAATTGATTTTTAAATCTCATCCATTAACTAATTAACCGGTTCACGAACTTTAATACATTGATTTAGAAGAACAATCTCATAAACTAAAAACTCTAATTGGAAGTGAAGAGGGGGATACCTCATACCTCCCCTCTAAATTCAGGAATGGTTGTATTGGTTAAGAGAACAGCTTCGGGATAGGCAAGTCGTCTACCATTTCGACGGTCCATAGGAGTTGGCATCATCCTTTGCCTATCATCCGATATTGCCATGAAGTGAAACCTGTAATTACACATATCATAATTTATTTAGCTCACCAGAAAATAGAAATAATTATACTAGAAGTTGAATTTTAATAAACAACGATGTATGCGGCATCCTCTTTTCTTAAAATACAGAACCTATGATTAGTATGCTGATATCAGAAGTGAAGTGAATCGTTTTTTGAACTAATTAATTTTCAACTCCTTAAAATGATATTAAAAATAGGGTAAAATAATTTTTTTGTTATTTTTATTTTTTAGAAAATTTCTTAATTTAGACTTTTGTTAAAAATAACAAAAAAAGATGTAACATGAATAATACACCTAAATCAATTCAATACTGAAGATATAACTACCCAAATCAATTCTTAAAAATTAATTAAATCTAATTTAAATAAATACTTTAAATAATTGTAATAAATTATTTTTAGGAGCTGAATTTAATTTATTTGAATCAAATTTAAGAGTTGAGTTAGATTGTCATGTTAGTAGTTTTTTGTTGGCCTAATTGTATTATTTATGTTTTCTATTATTTTTAAACGAAAGTCTAAGAGAATTTTTTAAGAAATTAAATATAACAGAAAATAAATAATTTTAGAGATTAAAAGAAATTTCAAAATTAGTTAAACTTCATTTTTTTTTAGTGTCTTTTACTTTAAAAAATATTAATTATTTATGATATTATAAAAAAAGGTTACACAAAATGATAATATCTAACTTGTCATTTTGGAGCTTGAGAACAATCCTTATTTGATCGATGTCAACATCTGGCCATCCATTTAGTCGCTCTAATATGGCATACATGTAAACTCCTGAGCATCCACGCTTTAATATATACCTACAAAGATAAAGAACAAGAACTTTTTGGAAAATTATATTTATCAAATATGTCCATATAACACTTCCTAATTAAAAGAAAAATATATCTAAAATGTAAATTAAGCTACAGTTTTTAAAAATAAATCCGTTTAATTACCCTTTTTTAGGAGAATGTAGGGAAATTACCTCTTGTCTATATTTAAAGGGACTGTAGAGTTACTAGCTATCCATGGCCTTATAAACGAAACTTCTACTTGATTGTCATCTTCCATTATAACACTGAAGTTTGTTGCTTTCAATCTGCAAAGCAATAAGTTTATCTTATTCAAGTGCATAAATAAAGTATACCACATTATTACTGTTATATTGTGTCATTAAAAAGAATCGATTTATTGTCATTATGCAAAACTTGAGTATCATAGACATAAAAGATTCTAATGTACGACTCAGCTACCTGTTATATGAAACATGAGAACATATGATCTTTTTTAGCTGCAAAAGTTCGAAGAACTCAGCCAGGAGTACTGTACTTACCTGTCATAAGATATACGATATCCAGGCTTGTTCCAGACAATATCCCAGTACCTAAATTTTATTAGAACAGTAAACAATAGCATCAAAAGTTCTAAGGTTAGTTAAGAATCTTAATTTTTGTTTATTTAAAAATTTAAAATAATTAATTAAAATGATATTACTTTATTAAATTTTGATAAAAATAATATCATTTTAATTTTAGAATAGTCATAGATTCGAATCATATAAATAATCTTTTTGTAAAAAAATTACAAAAAAATTATGTATATTAATGACCCTCTTTTGACATTCGAAAAGTGGAGAGCCATATATATTAGTTACGTTGACTTTAATTTTTTTTAAACCAAATTTGGCTATTTCAATTAGAAGCTAATCCACACAAAATAAAAATAAAAATCAAGTGATCAATAGAAGCAATTGAGAATATTTACACATACCCTCGATTACGGTTGGCATTTTGGAGTTCAAGTACGTTATCTATTCCATGATATTGTATTCCAATTATATCACCTGCTGGTTTGGAGAAAGTGACTTGGACGACGCCATTATCGATCGCTATCTGTGACATTGTTGTCTATCATTACCACAAATCTTCTGGCAGTTGAGCTATGGCAATCACAGCACCAAAAAAAAAAAAAAAAAAGAGGATAAAGAGCATATGCTTAAATTCTTTATGAGGTTTGGGAAGTGGGATCATCATCTTAATGATCTATGCATGAGGTAGAGATAAGAGCTTGGACTTGATATTATTGTAGATTATGTTATAGCCTATTCCAAAAACATGATTTTCTTTGAAAAAAAATCTTATACCAACAATTATAAACATTTTTAATGACTTATATTAATTTTAAATTAAAAATATAATATTATAATTATTTCTATTGTTATAATTTACCATAATTTGATCTGAATTATCGTAATATAATTTTTAATTTTTAATATAATACCATGGTTATTTTAGCCCAATTATGTGACTATAGTCTTCAAGATTCTGGAGTACAAAACAAATTGATGAGAAGAAATGCCTGTTCAATCTGTTGATAACCCTAATGATCAGAAGAAGAAAATGGGAACGAGTTGTAATTACTTGGCGATGATTCTGCTTTAGTTGCAGCCTGATCCGTAAAGGTGAAAAGCTGTTGTTCCAAGAAACTTCCCTGCATTACTTAAATGAATAAAAAAGAGTTATAACATTGAGATTTAAGTAAATTCTGATGAAGAAGTACTAAGCTTATTTAGTCTCACCTCTGCATTATCACTGGACCTTCAATCCTCATGTTCATGGCATACTCCAACCACATGAAAACAAAGGCAAGAAAATGAAGACCAAAAGAAAAGTATCTGATGTTCATATTTCCAAGAGAATTCTGTGAAATGAGAAAATGGAGATCAAAATTTGGAAGAGCTATCTAGCTCTAGACCAAGAGCTGGAGGGTTTGAGTGGAAAGTAAAAGCCAGGGTACTTGCTCACGATCAGGAGAGGCCAAGAAGAGAAAGAAGCATACAACCATTCCCAGCCACCTGCATTCCTCTCCATTTTGGCGACTAAATATATGCTGCTCCTTGTGCTTAAAAAACAAATATGTAAAGGAACTAAGGCCTTTGGAAGTTGTGATTGATTATCTTATTAATATGTTTTCTAATTTTTGACAAATTGAAGTTTATAATAATATTTAATCTACTGTTTGAAAATAAAATCTAAAGTGCTATAGTTGTTAACTTTAATATTTTAGAAAATAAAATTACAAATAAATAAAATAAGTTGTCAAGCAAAAAATTTAAAAATTGAAATATTTCTAATTAAATTGTGAAAAAATCAATAGATATTGTGACAAATTGAATATTTTTTAAACTGATTTATAATTAAAGGTGAGTTTAATAATAAAGTAACGTGAAATTAAAAATTTTAATAATATAATTAACTTTAAATTTGGGTTAGAATTTAACCTTGTGTAAAGTCTAAAATTATCTCTTTTCTATATTTTATGTAGCTAGAAAATCACAGGATTGTTTATCACAGACGGTCTCACATTTGGACAATGTGCGTACAGTTGGGATATAGAGGATCAAATATCAAATTGTTAGTTCCTCAATCAGCTCTGTTTTCTCTAATATGGCATCTTAATGAAAATCACGTGTTATTGTGCTACTACAGTCATATGTTGGTGTGATTCCAACATCCAGACAGTGTTATGTGCTCTGCTTTATTTAGGTGTAACTATTAACGATGGATAAGAGCTGACAAGGAAATCATGATTGTAACGTGGCAATCAAAAGATCAAAGGTCACATAATTTTTAGTTATTTAATTTTACAACTGAAATGCAGAATTTAGAGAATTCTAATAATATACAGCCTGTAAAAAGTTTGTTTCTGATTTATAATTATCTAACACATAATCATAATAATTTAATTATAAAGAGTTGAGTTTTATCAAGCCACATAAAATTATAAATTTATAATTCATAATTTTGATACTTAATAAGTTAAAAGATAATTATTAATGAACTCAATGCATTATAATATTTATCATTTTAATCATTATTTTTTATTATGATTAGTTTAATTTTAATCACTTGAAAATAATAAATAATAATTAATTAAATAAATTAAATATTCTTTATTATTCCTATCTCATAGGTAATGCAATAAGGAAAAAAAAATAGTTTAGACAGTTATTTTATATTTATTAGTAACAGTTATTTTAAATTTTGGGCTTTGTCTCCGTGTCCAATGGAGCATCAGAGAAAAAGCAAACTTGAGGCTAAACTGAGTTGGCTGAAGCCCAAAAGGTTTCTTCAAGTTGTTAACAATGTTTTAAAGTTAAATTGCTAAGATAAAGAAACTTAAAATTTAAAATGTTTAAACGTTATTATACTATTATAAAATTAGTTAAATATGGAATAAAATTAAAAAATTTGAAATATGATTAAGGAAATTGTCCTTAATTCAAAGTTTAATTAAAAAAATGTTAAATATAAATTAATTGATTTATAAAAATTAATTAGTTTATAAAAATTGATCAATTAATTAATAAACTGATCGATTTTAATAATAAAAGTTGCTAAAAACCGAACATAAAAATTGACCGGTTCAAAATTTTTACTGTTGAAACGACTGAACTGATTAAGTTCAGCTTGTTAGTGTCACTTTTCTCATAATTTTTTATTTGTTTGTTTTTCACTTTTTAATTGTTAAAAATTTTTGTCTTATATCTATCATACTTAAAATTTTAATGGAATATCTAAATTTAAAGAATTAAATTTTTTGTTCAAATTCATTTAAGGAATAAGTTAATTTTGATTTTTCAACCTGAAGTGCTTATAATTTCAAACATATTTTCCCCTTTTTTCTGGGTTGAAAAAACATCACAAATTAAAGATATAAAATTGTAATGAACCACTACAAGAAAAATAGAGATTAGCAACGGAAATTACCAACAGAATGTGTACAAATTTCGTCGGTAAGCTTATTTAGCGACGAAATTTACTGACGGAAAAAAGCGTCGAAAATATGGCTGTCGGTAAATTTACCAACGGTTATTTCGTTTGGTCGGTAAATTTCTGTCAGAAAATTACCAACGGAATTTTTTCCGTCGGTAACCGTAGGTAATTACCTACAGAATTTTTTTTCGTCGGTAAATTTGCTAAAAATTATTTTTTATATTTACCTGTAAAATGTTCAGTTTCTCTGGTTACCTTCTATTTCTTGGCCAAGACATTCATCGAGACAAGGAAGGTTTGGCTAGTGTTTACGAACCCATCTAAGCTTTGCCTTGGCAATAAACTGTGTCTCGTTGTTAGCCCCCTGAACTTGGTCAAAAAAATTGTTTGAGCCCAAGATAAAATCTTTGCGAACCACAACCCACCTCGCACTCCTAGAATCAGAAATTTATCACTACTATTTATAACTTAAAGTTGTTTTCCAATCACAAAATACACAAATAAATAAAAGTAATTAAATACCTAAATTAACTTTCATCCAATATACGAAAAAACACATGACAGTAGTTGCAAAAATACCTCCACCAAAGGACACGATGACAATGGCTGGACAAGGCAACTCCGACGAGTAGAAAAGGAGTCTAGAACAGAGAAACCGGAGAGGAAAAAAAACAAAAAAGGAGACGCAGGAAGAAGGAAGAAGGAAGAAGGAAGAAGAAAACGTAGAGGGGGGGAGATGTCGGGTGAGCTGATATTTAAAAAGAATTTATTGACGGAATTATCGACGGAAATTTCCGTAGGTAAACTCAAAATTTTTTTATTCCGCCAATAATTCCTGCCTTTTTATCGACGGAACGAAAATTTTCTTCGCTAAATCCATTAACCGACTGAATTTACCGAAGGCATTTTCCGTAGGTAAACTCAATTTTGTTTTATTCCGCTAATAATTCCCTCCAAATTTGGCGACGGTATATTTTTTCGTCGGTAATTGTTAAAAAATTTTGAGTTTACCTATGGAAATTTCCGTCGCTAAATCCATTAACCGACTGAATTTACCGACGACATTTTTCGTAGGTAAACTCAATTTTGTTTTATTCCGCTAATAATTCCCTCCAAATTTAGCGACGGTATATTTTTCTGTCGCTAATGTCCGTTGCAAATTTTGCCGCGACGAATTTCCTCCAAATTTAGCGACGGTATATTTTTCCGTCGGTAATTGTTCGTCGCTAACTTGTAGTGATTACCGACTTATGTATTTTTCC
>JANIJF010000211.1:5115281-5126936 GCA_024520955.1 Erythroxylum bequaertii | reverse complement strand
CAGCTTACACTGCATATCGATGGATTCAGAGTCTCAATATATCCTCAAGGATGAAAGGGTGGCACCTAATAGGTGAATTGACAAAAGTGGTAGTTCTTAAAGTAAAATGTGTGGCATAATTCGCGAACCAGCCTGCGCATCTATTATTTTTTCGATAAATGTGACGATGGTCGAGCTTAAATTTGATTATAAAATTAAATTTGAACTTCTCAATTTATTCTCATCCTTAATTTTTAACACCTTCATATTTAATTCAGAAAATTATTGATGTTATTTGCGACTTTAAAATAAATAAAACTTGATAGATTAATCAAAGGAAGTCTAGAGTTAATTTGCAACCATTTGAAAGGAAAGAGACAGTAACATGTTGAACTTGTTTTTTTTATAAAGGATACAAGTTGGATAATTTTTTATTATTTAAGATATTTTTAAAATTTTAAAAACATTTATTAAAAATAATAACATAGTTGATATAAACATCATCATCATCATACCTCGAAATTCCGCATTAAAGCAGAATATAGGGAGGGCCTGATAGTACGCAACCTTACCCTTATATTATAGAGAGACTATTTCCAGTAGACCAAAATGCAACTGTAACAAGGATAATAATGAAACAAGTTAAAAAAGTAAATACGTAAAAAATAAAGTAGGAAAGGTATATAACGAATATAATAATTAATAAAGAAAAGACTAAAATACTAATAAAAATAGTAAAAATAATAAAAAATAAATAAGATTAAAATATAATAAGAAGAAAAATATAGATAATAATACTAAATAAAATATAGATATAGATATGAACATCATATATACTAAATAAAATAATTTTTTAACTAAAAAGTTTATTATAATTATCTTAAATTATTAATTTAAGTCAAATTTAATTGGTTAAATTTAAGTCAAATTATTTCGTAACAACAACAATAATAACAATTTAGTAAAAATTTCATTGATCGGATGGTCTTGGAAGATTTAGTAATACAAATCATTATTCATAATTAGTAGAGAAGTTGTTTTTGAAATATCTGTTTCTGAAATATCATGTCAATAATATTTAATTAGTTCATATATTATATTTTATCATTATTTGTAATGAGAAAATTTTTCAAAAAAATTAAATACTATAATCTTTTAAAAAATAAAAATTAAAGAACTTTTCTAAAAAATTTATATAATTTTAGTTGAAGAGCTTGAAAGTTGAAACAATTTGTACTTTATCCCTATGAATTTCCTCCATGATTTAGCTTACTTCTACCATCCAGGAGATGATTCCCAGGTTGACCTGCTTCTTCATTTTCATAGATTTTGCAGAACTTTTCATTTCTTTCCCTTTGTATGATAACTAGGAAAGCTTGCAGGATATTTACATATCCAAACTTACAGCTGCAGAACAGTGATTTCCCTTTATTAAAATAAAGCTAAATAATGCCCCTCAGGAGAGGATCTTTTAAAACCAGCTACAATCCTTTGAAAAGAATCCAACTTTTTTCATAGATGTTTTCACACTTCTTATCGAAACCGTCTCAACACGGTTTCGATTTGTTTGATTGTATGAAGACAAAAAACGGAACGTTTGAGCCATATTTGATGATTAGGTTGGGCTTTAGTGGTTCTGTTGTGTGTTAGATGATTAAAAGTAGGTGAGAGTCATCAGGGGCTTGAAGCTGAAGAAACAAGGGAGGATAGTCAAATGGAGAAGGTTTATGTTGGTCTTGGAAATGATTTACAAGAAGGGTACAAGACTTTGGATTGGACACTCAGGAAATGGAAATCCAATTCTATCACCGTTGTCATTCTTCATCTGACCCACCATCTTTCTCAGGATTTTGTTAACACCCCATGTAAGCTTGAAGATGATCCAAGTTTTTCTTTGTTTCTGTTAGAACTCAACTGGGGTTTGGGTTCTGTTAATTTCCTTTTCTGGTTTCAGTTGGGAAGCTCCCTGCAAGCTCTGTAAGTGAAGAGAAATTGGAAGTTATTAGAAAGTATGAGCAAGAAAAGATGGAGAAGTTACCGAACAAGTACTTAGCTTTCTGTGGACAGGTTTAGGTTCTTTTCTTCTCTGATGATTCACCTTGGAATCAAATGTTTCTGATAGTTTCTGAGGATTTCCATTTTCCTCAAAATTTTTACAGGTAAAGGCTGAAATTAGGAAAGTTGAGAAATCCGATGAGCCCATTCACAAGGTCATAGTAGATTTGATCTCCAGACAAAAGATAAAGAAATTGGTCATGGGACTTGCATTCATGAAGGCTTCTTCGTGGTGAGAACAAGTTTTCTTATCTTCTTCACTGTGTGATCAACTCATTATTTATCCATGTCTTCCTGTATAGGAGATCAAAGACTGCAACCAGCAGCTTACTGTACATTCAACAGCACAAACCCAATTTCTGTGAATTTTCCATTGTATGGGGAGGGAAGCTGATGTTCCTTAAAGAAGAAAATGATGAAGTACGTATCGAGAACGACCAAGGAGTGCCCATCACAAAGAAGGGTAGTTTCAAGAGTTGGCTGGGAAAGATGTTTGCTGAAAGTTCCAGCAGAAACTCTACTCATGTCCTGGGCTCGAGTAGTTCCCAAGATCAATGGCAGAAAAATGCCCAAGAGATTGAAGATTATTTCAAGTACTTAACTTCTCTGAATTTTGATGCAGAAATATGTGAGGAAGCGAAGGATGTCTGCCAAAATAATTCAATGGAGCCTGATTTGCCAGAACTTCTTGATTCTACCGTGGTAAGCATTAGAAAGATCATCTTATGCAATATGTGGTCATGACACCTTATCTTCATTGGCAAAATTGTTGTCCTTGTTTTGGCTGAAAGCGTAGCAAGATAGTGCTTTATGACTGTTAAACAGTTTCGCAGAAATGTTAAAAGGGATCAATTATTTAAAATAACTTTTTGACAATACCTAAGCTCAATTTTTGTTAGTAAGTTTTACATTCTATCTATATTAAAAAATCTAATAAGATATCAGAGCAGGTTTTGATCCAAATTATTAATTTTTTGGTTGTCTATTTAGATGTCTAGCCCCAGTAATCCGGTCCAGTAACTACTGCATTTATTTTAACTGACAACTGAATGTCCAATCTTAATTGTACTTGAAGGAGAATGCTAAAGTATCTTATATTGACTAAATATAAAAATGTTTAAGGTTTATAAATAGTAAAAGTCAACTATCTAAATGACTAGTTCGAGTTATTTTGACATTAATTAACCTAAACTTAATTCTTGTTAGTATACTGTCACTTGATTCATATTAAGATTCTAATAAATAGCACTGTTCCCAATAATCGTAACATACCGGCCGGTATCTGATGGAAAACAGTAATCAAATAGGCTGTGCCATACCAAATATCTGAATCGAGTTGTGCCGCTTGCGACGGTAGCATGTCACAGAAAGATTTTTAGAACATTCAATTTCTTCCTGTGTCGGCATGTTTCTCTCTTTTTCCTATTTTCTGAATATGCCAATGTTTTGCAATACGTCAGAGTGTTGCTGCAAAAGTGGAATCCATGAAAAGGAAAATAGATGAAGCCCAGAAGATAGTTCAGTTGAAAAAGGAAGAGGCAAAGGCCAATGCAGAAAGATCTGCAAAAGCTGAATGGGCCATATCTTTGTGCAATACCCAGGTGATTTCAGCAGCTTAATCTCTGTGCAAACTTGAGCATATTTCACTACATTCATCTGAAACAGTTCCTAGTTTTGACTTACTGAAATGAATTCCCACCAATTTGGGAAACAAAACATGTTTTTTTTTAACAAAGCAAATCCCAAGTTCTCGATCCTTTTTACATTTGTTTTTGTTCCTGATGAATTGGAATGACGAATTCATTACAGGTTGAAAAGCTTGACGCAGGGATAAAAGAAGAGAAAGCAAGACGCATAGAGATAACCAACCACATAGATTCCGAGAAAGAACAGATTCAGGATATCTTGAGCTATGCTCAAGAAACCAGAAACAGGCTAACTTACCTTCGTGAACTACAGTTGGAACTGTCTAACAAACTTCAGCTATCAACTGTGACAAGATCACACATGGAGACTGAACTAGAGAAGGCAGTGATTGCAAGAGCCGAAATGGTTCGGGAAATTGAGGAGTTGCGTAGGCAGAGAGACGTCATTCAGCGCAGAATCGAGTTCTGCAAGGAGAAGGATGCCATTGGAATGGCCACCAAGTTGAGTGAACAGAGTTGCTCTTATAGAGATTACAGTGAAGAAGATATCAGGCTAGCAACAGATGATTTTTCTGAGATACTGAGGTTGAAATCAGGAGGTGATTGGACTAATGTTTATCGAGGACGCATCAATAATACAACAGTTGCTATCAAAATACTCCCTTCTGAAAGTCAGTTGTCCCCTGAAGATTTTCTAACCAAGGTAACATAAAAACATGATCTTATCAAAGTAAGAGGTTCTAGCTTTACCATCTGCAAACCGATCATTCAACTATTTAACTTTAATCCGATGTTGTAGATGAAGATTCTGAACAGCATTCGTCACCCACATTTGATATGCATGATTGGCTTCTGCTTGGAGATAAAGTGCATTGTTTTCGAGTACATGCAAAATGGGAGCTTAAGAGATATATTATTTTCCTCACAAGGGAACCTTAAGAAGGTAAATCGATCCCTCCCATGGCATGCTCGGTTACGTATAGCCCACGAAGTAGCCTCCGGCCTCGCATACCTCCACTCAGCTCAGCCAAAACCTCTAATTCATGGCCACCTGACTGCCGGCAACATCCTTCTGGACCGAAACCTGGTTTCTAAGATAAGTGGATTCAGCTTAAACCCGGGCTGTGATGTCTGCGACGAGCGACCGGATATTCGTGCACTTGGGGTCATACTTCTCCACCTTTTGACGGGGAGGAACTGGCTCGGATTGGTGGAGGAGGCGGTGTCGAAGGACCGGACTGCCCTGGTTGGAGTTTTGGATAAGAAGGCTGGACTGTGGCCGGTAGAGCTGGCGGAGGAGCTTGTAGAAGTGGCGATGAAATGCATGGCAGTCTATGGCGAACATAACTCAGAGATGAGGGTGGCGAGAGTGGTTGTGAAGCTTGATGAGTTAAGGAGAAAGGGTGATGAGCTAGTCGCCAATGGTGGGAATCAGGTAGCTGAAGATGAAAATTTTGTGGCTGAAGAAGACTCCATTGAAGTTCCAAGCATCTTTATGTGTCCCATTCTTCAGGTTAGTTCAACTCAGTCTCAACCATACTCTCAGATTTGGAAGTCTTTGACTCCGAAACTGAAATTTGTAGAAATTTTGAATTTAACTTCAACCCAAAATTGATTAGGTCTAGGCTTTTCGATCTATTCGATCTAAAGTAAAAGTTGATCAAGCTTCGAATCAAATCAAATCTATAAAAAAATTTCGGTTGAGCTTGTATTTAGCACTAACCTCATGTGTATGCTGTGATGGTTGCAGGATGTGATGAAAGATCCATATTTAGCAGCGGATGGATTTTCATACGAGTTGGAAGCCATAGATGCATGGTTGAAGATGGGGAGAGATACATCACCTATGACCAACTTAAAGCTTAAGCACAAATCCCTCACTCCTAATCACACACTTCGATTCCTCATTCAAGACTGGCAAACTAAGAAGTCTAATGTACCTGCATAACAGACTCATTCATTATTGGCTGTTTAGTTCTCTGTTAGAATTCATTATTGTATCTTAATAATTAATTTCGTTATTCTTTTTTTCAATTTGCAGTACTTTAATATAAATGAGTTTGACATATGCAAGTATTGACAGAAAACAAGCTCATTCAATGAGATTGGCATGTCAAACTAAACAGAAGTCGGAGTATTCAATCTCGATTAGGCTCATACTGGGACTAGAACTTAATAATAACATAAACCACAAATACATTTTATGGGAAAGAATGTTTTGAATATTACAACATCCAATGTATGCATAAATAACATATTTGGCTGAGTTACAATTGAAGATGAGCTTGTTTATGCATCATCTCCAGCAATCATGGGCCAAACTTCATATATAGTGGCGTATAAGCTGCACAAAGTGGTTCTATTTATCTTCTACACTCTCAACCTGAAACCTAACATCAAGCAAGCAAACATCTTGAGCAGCAGAACTTGGCAACCTTTTCAGGTAGGGAATAATCTGCATGGAGATCTGGATCGATTGCCATGTCCTCAGCACGAGACCATATATATACTCCCCTTTCCTGCCGACTACCAGGGACCGTGTTGTCGAGCACAAACGCAATCAACAGTGTAACCACCATGTTCATTGACAAAAGTGCATTCATTGCAAAATCAAACTGACACAAAAACAAAGAAAATCGTCATAAGGTCTTCAATATCAAGCTGGAAAAGCAAAGTAGCTGAGTTCCATAACTGAAGAACTGAGTTGCAGAAGATATTGTCCTGTTTACAAGTTCACTAATTAGTAAAAAGTCGGCAGTGGCATACTTGTTTACTGCTGGAGTGAACTGGCCCGTCTGATGCTGCCCCATAGGATAGAAAATAACTTGGCAGTATCAAGCTAGATTCAGGTTGATACTGCTGAAAATATGCAGGAATCGATAAACCAAGGAACAGAGAAACACCAACTATCGTTATGTTCCTAAAACTTGCCGTTTGAGTGTACTGCAAAGTTGAGAGACCCAAAGCCACAGTAAGGCCCCACATGAAGCAAAGAATAGCAGCAGCCAAGGCTTGTGGTATTGAAGCGAGAATGGCACCAATTTTTCCTATTAAAACAAATAAATCTATTACAAGCTAACAAGAAAACTGAGAGCACTAAATGCACTAGTCATTGAGTACCGAAGCCAGACGATCAATCAGGAGATATCCAGATTTTATCAAATTACAGAAACTTATGCGGCAAATTACAATCTCAAAAGTAGAGTATGGTTCTCGCATTTCTGTGTTTAGCTTAAATGTCTTGAATTAGTTGTCTGATGAAGTTTGTGCCAAGATACATTTTAGGGATGTCTTAGACATCCTTTGAGATCTAGCATTAACTTCATCGAAAGAAGACGAAGTGCAAGTTTCCACATGAACAGCCAAGTTGAATCATCTAGCATTGATCTAATTCAGTGTCCAAGTATCAGAAACAACAGTAGCATACAAGCATGGTCCAACCTAGACAGAGCCTCAAGGTATTTACCTATGAAAGAGAAAAAGATCAAAAAGGCTGCTCCAAGTTCGACAGCTCTTCGACTGGCCACCTTTGTTACATTGATGGTGTTGGCATTCTCCGTTAAGGTTGTTGAGCCAGTACCTGAACCCCAAAGTCCAGCCAAAATACTGCAGAAGCCTTCAAGTGCAATTCCTCTGCTTACAATTCCTGGAGTTGGAGGCTTTGAATTCACCAGCAAAGATGTAGAATGATATGTCCCAACCTGGTATGCAATTACAACATTTGTAGGTCATACATGTGGTTCTATATTTATTCTCCTACACGGAATAATATCCACGGTTTCATAGATCATGCAAATGTTAACTGTGGGTTGTTGTTCAGTGGCTTCATGAAAAGTAAAGCCACAGGTCTTCATCATACTATTTTATTTGTTGCTTTAACTGATGTAGGAATAGTTTAATTCTGCCATAATCACCAAAAAGATTTAGCAGGAGGTGTTTGCAGGACTTTTACTCACTGTCATCCAATAGACAACTCAAAATTAACTCGATTCTCTCTGCTTCATTTATTTACTTTCCGTCATTGTTACTTGTATGGAACTATCTATACAATTATGAAGCACCTAGTGCCCAATAGTGGAACAGGAATTAAACTCAGGGGGTAAATTCGTGGGTGACTGTAAAGCTGCTAAGATTTACATCCTAATAGAACAAATCAAATTTGCCATGTACATGAACTTGACTTACTGAATCCACAGATGCAACCAGAGAGACGATTATCATGATCAAGGAAGTTCTTAGATGGAAGATGGGGATACCCCATTGTAAAGGGTAGGGAATTCTGACCCAGGCTGCTGTTTTCCAAGCATTGGAAACATCAGTTCTGCAGCGTTGCATGGTATAGGCATGCTTTCTGCATTGGTCCACCAATATGTTTGAACTAGGTATGCCTGGGCTGCAACCTTTGAAATTGTATGCTCCACCAGCTGTCAAAAAGAATGCATATATCCAGATGATCATAACACTGAAAGGGACCTGCATTGACAAAAATAATTCAAGCAAGATGTTGCAACAAAATTAGCAGCATTCAACTTAGTAATTGTATACAACTATGTATAGTAGCATCAGTTGAAGTTTAGAAAAGTATTAAAGAGAAATAAAAGGTGAACAAAAAGGAAAGACATAGCAAGCTAGAAAACATACTGCATAAATTCGGAAAATGCGATGGCCAAAGATAGATATTCCTCGAAGGTACTGAAAAGGCAATATGAGTACGCAAATAAGTTTTGTGATCAGTTTCTTTGCCATTAGTAATGACATACAAGAAAAGGAATAGCCGAAATTTACAGCATCTGCAAAACTTTCCTTACACACTGGAAAAGATAGCATATATACTAAACGCATAGACCAGTACAGTACTAAAGATATATTTGAATTGTTTTTCACCATAAAGAACATAACTTACCAGAGCGAAAATGAGAACCAACAGTATCAAAGGAATGCTAATTTCCACACAACTTCCAGCTTGGGGGAAACCGTAGCTTAGAAATGCTAAACCTACTGCTGTAACAGTTGGTGCAACCACCACAGGATTTATTAATCTGTAATGCAATGTTTTCCAACAAAGAAGTATCAGACGACTTTCTCAAATGTAAATAAAAATGTGCAATGGCTTGTGTATAAAATATTGTTGATTTTTAATGACTAGCCTTCAGCATAATGAAAATTGAAGACCTTATAAGTTAAAATACAGACTTTAAAGTGCAGAAGTAATTAATCATTCTCAGCTGTTTAATTTGAAAGTAAAGGAACATAGAAGGGATCATAACATTTTCTCATTTCAAACAATATTAGACATTGATATTCAGGTTGATAAAAAAAATATGTACTTATTTGGAAAAAGGAAAAACATAGATTCATAGCAAGCACTGAACACTTCAAACAACTAGTAAAATGAAGAAGCTACTTCTCCACTTACCTTAGTAACAAGGACATTAAACCACTAAATCCCAATAAGCTTTGAAATATCGAACCAACAATTATAGCCCCTTGAAGTTCCCGCATTATGTGCCTAAATTTCTACAAATAAAAGAAGTCTGCAATTAACACAAAGACTAAGCTTACTACCCAAAACAAAGAACAGCTAATCATATCCTGCAATTGTAGCCATTAGTATAAACTTCAATGGAACAAATACTGTAAAATGATTGTCACTACTCATTCTCAACTCTCGTTCAATCACAAGTTTACCCCATACTATTTTGAATTTTCTTTTATGATCTTTTATGTTCTGATAATAAAAGGTTTGCAAGCTATTTGGACTTTTAAAATGACATTACTGGTAAAACTTGACGAAGTACAGATATATCACATGCAAAGTCTTCCTGCTAAAGACTTACGTGTTCTGTCAGATTCCGATATTCACGAGCATTAATAATGACCAATGCTGGTGCCAAGTACACAAACGAGCTCCCTTGAACTAAGGGCAGTCGACTACCGAAGTATGAATTCAGTATTGTTGTAATGCCAGACACCAGCAGCATTGTAGAAATAACTGTAGCCGTATCTTTCTGAAACATTCGTGTTCATAAAGGCTCAGTCAATAGACATTGGCAACAGATTGAGGAGTTACTAATGAGAGGCAGTACTTACATCAGTGCCACCCATAGCTGGTACGATGATTAGGGGAATGAAAACTAACGAACCAGCCAAAGATAAATAGTGCTGTAAGCCATAGAATATAAGTGGCACTGCAGTGAGAATACAAATTAGTGAGAATCACTTAAAAGAATAATCCCACCAATCAGGAATCAGTGAGTCCTGAGTTCATACACAGATTTAAAAATCCAAGTTCTTGCTTTGTGAGAAAGTTATTCAAGCATTTTTGACTATCTACTGCTATGTATGGATGGTTAGAAATCTAATATGTGTGACACAACATTAAATTTGTGTCCAGAATAGGTAAGGGCGACAAAACTATCCAATAACTATTTCAAGTTCCAGTTGAGGACACACATTGGCTTTCAGAAAATGACATTTAAATCTCCACAGTTAATAATCCTTTACTAACATCAAATACTACACCATCCGCACGTTCTGTAAAATAGTGATTTTTACTAACTTCTGTTTTTGCCTGAGTTTGAACTTTAGAACATAGCATACAGAGCACCCTGATAGCTAAAAAGGTGAAATAATAACTAAAGAGCGAAAGAAATCTGTAGAATGCACTAACCAAAACCAGGATTATCTCGCAATCCATATCTCATTCCACTTTGCCTATGCCACCATCCATCAACAGGGTCCTCCCCACCTGGATAGAATTCAATCCCAACATCCCTCCCCTCGTTTCCTTCCTCCTTCTTCGGTTCCAAAGCCGGAGTTGTTGCTGGTATTTCATTTCCATTTTCATTTGCTATTGCATCCGTATCAGCACTCCCATTTACGTGCTGTTGAACTCTATTTCCATTTGCATTCAACTGTGTTCTCTTTTCCTCAACTTTAGATCCCGATACAGGCTCATCTCCAATTCTCCTTTTATTGCTCTCATCCCTCAACCCCAAACCCCTATCATCTCTCCCAGTTCTAAACCCATTTCTAAAGCCAGGAACATAGCTCGAGTCCTGTTCAATCTCGGTGGCTCTGCTAGGCCTAGTCCGACCCAGAACCGGGTCAATCTCAATCTTTGGTGACGACCCGCCATTGTTCTGTTGATCAGTACCCTTCTCCAAGTCAAAACCAGCGCCGCTATCAAACTTCCGACTGGTGCTTGTGGCAGTTTCACCAGAGAAAGTGGACACAAAGCCAGTTCTTTTGGCCCAAGATCGCAGGTCTCTAGGATTGTGGTCAGATTTCGGCACAAAAGGCTCAATCTTCGGCAGCATAGAGCCAAGCTTTAGCTTACTTTTACCTCTTTCTCTTCTGTGCTCGGACTTCCCCAACAAATCTGAGCTCGACCCAGGTTCCATTGCAGCTTTTTCTTAAATGAATAATCACTCTTTAGCTAGATAACCACCAACAGAACAGAACCAATAGTCCACACCATAAAAAGCCAAAAAAAAAAAAAAGAAGAGAACTTTACGAGTAGAAGCAAAGAAAAGATAGGAGTGGTAATGGAGATGTGTCGCTCACTAAGAAGGTGAAGGAATGATTCATACCTTTGCTTGGTGAAGTGAGACGGTGAGAAGTGAAAAAGAGCAATGATTTTTAGATGTTGGGGAAAGAGATCTGTGCTGTTTTGGGGAAGAGATGAAGGCTATGTTTGTATGGTGAGGGCAGAATGGGGCGTGTCAGAGCCTTTAATGGGACAGGGTGGTCACGGATGCGGACTTGGGGTATCTGACAAAGCTAAAAGGACACTCCCACTCTCTTCGTGAATTACTATTCCATGCTTCTTGTTAAAATTTGAAAATGGTAATGGGTGAAAACCAACTATCGTTGCTTCTCTCTCTTTTTTATTTAGTTACTATTTTTAGTTTTATTTTATAAATTAGTATCTATTTTAAATATATTATAATTATTAAACTCAAATTTATTTAAA
>JANIJF010000211.1:5092705-5108059 GCA_024520955.1 Erythroxylum bequaertii | reverse complement strand
TCCTTTTTGCTAAAGCTGATAATTCTCAAGTTGATATTGTTAAAGGGGTCCTCCAAGACTTCTGTGCTTGTTCAGGTTAATGAGTTAACTCTTAGAAAACTCGAGTCTTTTTTCCAAAAAATGTTCCAGCGTCAACGAGAAGATCCTTAAGGGCTACTCTGGAGTTTCATAAAACTAATGACTTGGGAAAATACCTAGGAGTCCCTCTCCTCCATTCTCGGGTCACTAAGAAGAGTTATGGGTATATCCTTGATAAAATGAAGGCAAAAATTTTGAGTTGAAATTCTAGTCGTCTTTCCCTTGCAGGTCGTGTTACTTTGGCAAATTCATCTTTGTTTTCAATGTCGTCATTTGCCATGCAAACTTCTAAGATCCCTTTACTATTTATGATGGGATGGAAAAACTCAGCAGGAGTTTCATATGAACAAGGGGGATGACAAAAGGAGTCTGTCTCTAGTTGTTTGGGATAAAGTGCACATTCTAAAGGAGCTGGAAGTTTGGGTTCGAGGAATCTGCGTTTAGTTAATATAGCATATGCTATGAAAGTTCGATGGCATATCTTGACAGATTCTAATAGTCTATGGACTAAAGTGCTTCGCTCCAAATACAAATTCAGCATTGATGTCCCAAATAATATTACTGCTCCTGCTTCTTGTACTCCTCTATGGTGTTTGGTGACTGCGAATTAGGATGTTGTGATTTCTAACACCTTCTGGGCCTTAGGTGATGGGAGCACGGTTAAATTTTGGAAACATAGATAGTTGCTGGGTGTCTCAGAGCCTTTGTTGCATGTAGCTAGTGGGCCTATTTCGGATAATATGATTGATAAAACTGTCTCTTTTTTTGTTATTGATGATGGAGATTGGAGATGAGAGTATTCCTCTCAGTTGCTCCCCACTTCAATTTGCTCTTCTATTGCTGCTACACTTGCGCCCTCCAATGCTTGTGGTAAGGATTCTCTTTTTTGGAGTCTATCTTCTTCAGAAGTTTTTATTTTGAGGTCTGCGTGTGATTTTCTTTCTGGAAATTACATTCCTTCTCATAACTTTCCTTAGAACCTGATTTGGAAGTGACAAGGCCCTCAAAAAATCAGAATGTTTTTTTAGCTAGCCCTTAACAATGGAGTCTTAACTAACGATGAAAGAAAATGAAGACACTTAAGTGACTCTAGGAGTTGTGATATTTGCAACGACGAGCATGAAATCCTTCTACACATTCTCCGTGATTGTCATGCTATTGTTCAGTTCTGACATCTTTTTACTGATTTTAATAATTTGAGCTCCTTTTGGAATGTTAATCTGGAAGATTTGTTGTTATTGAATTTGAAAAGCTCCCATCTCTCTCATGATCATCTTAATTAGCCTACTATTTTTCGCTTAAGTTGCTGGAATCTTTGGAAACGAAGGAATGACAAGAATATTTAATTCTAATGTTTCTTCCATTTTTAATACCTTGCAGAGTACTATTTCTGAAGTTAAATTGATTCAGGATACCTTCACCAAGTTGCTTTCAGAGAATAATAGTCCTTCGGTTTCAAGGTTAATTTTTTAGAAATGTCCACATTCTCCTTTTATAAAGCTCAACACTGATGCTTCTTTGGCTGCCTCCACAGGGATTGCTGCAGGTGGAGGTTTGATTCGTGATCATAATGGTTGCTGGAAATATGAGTTTGTTTTCAAGATGGGTCATTGTTCTATTCTTCGTGTTGAGTTGTGGGCTCTTTATTATGGTATTCAACTCACTTATAATCTTGCCTATTTGGATGTTATTGTAGAATGTGATAATGAGATTGTTATCAAGATATTGACCGGTGGTATTCAAGCAAAATTAGGTCGATTGTCTCTTATTGACAGAATTCTAGACTTACCGAAGCTCTTCAATAATGTGAAACTCACTCAAATTTACAGAGAAGGGAACTTTGCTGCTGACTCCCTTTCTCATTTTGCTTTTGATTTTCCTCCTAGCTTTCACATTTTGGAGTAAGTTTCCTTTAATGTTAGTAGATAGATTGATCATGAATTAGTAGAGGCCTCTTATATTAGGTAGTTTTTTGCTTTTATAAGTTTTATTTACTTTTTTCTTACCAAAAAAAAGAAGATATTCTTTAAACTCATTTAAGGTCCAAACAACGTCGTATTAGATATTAAATAGAGTTGGAATCATATGAATTAAGGAGTAGGGATTGGAATCATAAAGTCAAGCCCATAAATCATCACTTAACCCAAATTCGAGTCCAATTAGGTCTAATTTAGTCGATTGACTTTGAATTGGATCAACCCAATATCTAATCATGAGTGAGCCCAAAAATAAATTTTGGTCAGACCGAACTTTGGATTTATTATGACTGAACTAGTTCTGCATATTGCTGCTAATACAACGACAGCTAGTTAGTTCAGATCAATCACTATCTGCTAACAATACAACCACATGTGATCACCAGCAAGCATATAACAAACTTCCTGTGGTCCATCTTCAGTCCAACCACCACAAACTCACCCCTCATTCACAGGAACTATCAACACATCTAGCCAACATCCTTCATGTTCCTGGCTACTGATTTAGTTAGACACAGCTTTAACAAACTCATCATAACTCACAATCCATTCCCCTGGACAATGAGACTCATCACAAGTCACAATCCCTTTCCTGGATATGAGAAAACGAATCATTTCCACAATTCAAATCAAGAAACAGAAGCATGCTGAATGTTCGCTGTGATTCTTAAAAGCAAACCTGCCGTACAGGATTAGTTCTAATAAATGATAAGTCTTCTTCCTGATTGTGTGGTGAACCTTAAAACCGAAGTGATCTCCATATGAAGTTTTAGTAGTAGAACGAAAGAGAAAACTACTTAACACTAACTACACATTTTTCACATATTCACAAGATCATTATTTACAAAGAAGATCGTCTAGTAGATCAGCTTTCTATTCATAAGGTCCTTACTATCAAAACATGACTCCTGATGTTTTTCTGGTGCACACATCGGACAAGCTTGAATTGTTTTCTGAACGTGACGGCTTTACCCTCAACCTGATGGATGTTTATTCGTCCACACTTAAACCCGAGAAGTTGATTCGTATTCAGCATTCTTTTTCTTTTTTTCTTTTTAATTCATTGATTCTTTTCTTTCCCGTATTCTAACTCGGAAGGAAGAACGATTCAGGCTTGAATCTTTCTGAGAATTGGCAGCCAGCTGAAGGACTCGAACCCTGAAGAGAAGAAAGCCACTCCATATAGTTCTTTCCCCCTGCTCACACCAAAGTTTAAAAGAATGACTCAGACAAGTATAGAGATCTAATGGTAACAGCAAAGGGTCGTATTCTCCAACAATGTAAGTGTAACAATAAAACATCAGAATCCACCGTTCAACAACATTGCAAGGGGAGATTCTTGGTAAAGAAGGAGCTTCTATTAGCATTCCCAGATCATTAAAACTACACAGTTTTTAGGTTGTCAGAACAGGTATCTGTCAGCTTTAAACTTGTAAAGGCCATATACAGAAGCTCATTACAGACTGGTTACGAGGATAATTCAACCTAGTGATCTAATCAGCTTAGTTGCTTACAACCACACACACCCGAATGAACAACAAGCCGAAAGGATTTTAATCATAGGGCATAATCTCTCCCTGCACTTTAACCGTGATTTTCGCAATCAATTAGGATCTGAAAGGCCTTAAGAAAACGTGTTTTCGGGCATAAATTGTAAAGTATAGCAGAATAACACTGTTAGTATGATTAGCTAACATTTGGAACTAATCATACAAACGGTTGACCAAAATAATATTCCAAAAGGGTCATCACAATCATCACGGAACAGAGTATCTGCGTCCTAAAGGTTAAAACTTTAAAACACAGTACGAATAATAAGAAGCAAAACCAAATCAAAAGCAGGACAAAGATAGGAAGGAGAAGCCAATAAAATGAATATTACTCTCTTACCAGCATAAAAATCATTTGGTAAACTGTTGATGACAGTCAAAAGCTGGTTATTTGAAACCTCAACCAACTGTTTGCAACTTGGCCGGTAACAAGGAACCAGCACTGCAAAACCATCATCATCCTCATCATCATCGCTCTTGAATTCAGGTCCATGAGGCTCCACCCACCCTATGGACCAATCTGGGCCATCGGATTCTGATCCTGCTGGCAAGTAAACTTCACCATCTGATGACACTAAAACATCATCTCCATATCTCTTATCAATTTTCCTTTGTTCCCTACTCTGCCATTTCCTCTTCACCTTTTTGTCTTTTTTGGGAAATTTAACACGATCGGGCTCTCTCTGTCCAAAGCCCCAATCGGGAGAAGAATTTAAAGAGGACCCATTTGAGACAGACTCTATCTCCTTTTCACCCCACAACCACCTTGAAAACCGATTCATTTCTTGAATTGCAATTTGCAAAGTAGCTCCTAACTTTTGCAGCAGTTACTGGATTAGGAAGTGATCGATTATAATCAATGAATTATTTAAAAAATAGTTGAACTCCTCTGTTAAATTCTGCAAACTCACCAAAATCACTCCCAAATTATGGAGAACAAAGAAAAAAACAGACCTTTTTTGTGAAAAACAGCTAAAGCAACATTAATGAAAACAAAAAGGCTTCTTTACAGATTTCCCAAAAAACAAATCACCCCACATAAACGTCCAAAAATGAATCAGTAGTTAAGGCATAAATAAACTATCACTGAAACTCTTTTAGTTACTCAAAGCCACCATCAACACGGAACTAAAACCCCATCAAAATAGAAATAAAACACAATGACAAATTGGGTATGAGATATTAAGAGAAATAATCCCAAAGGTCAAAACTTTTCTGTTGTTTCAAAGAGAATATCGACTGAAGCCCAAAAATTTTGCATCGCTAGTACAAAAATCACGCGATTCAAGATCAAAGCAATCCCAATTCTTGCTTCCCCAAACCCCCGGAATATCCTTTTCGAAAAGGGTAAGTGAGTTCCGTTGATCCCAAACGACCAAACAACCGTATTATCACAAACTCATGAGAAAAAGGCCAAAACTTTTCACCGGAAAATAGCTAAAATTAGTTTCAAAGTCAAAACTTTGAACACAAGGAAAGAATCCTTCAGAAGAAGTGTATAAGACTCTCCCCCCCTCTCTCTCTCCTCTCCTCTCCTCCTCTCTCCCCACTTCCTCTCTCTACTGCGAAACAAACTGCTAGAGCAGAGTCTTAAGTCTTCTTCTTCATTTGAAGAGCAGAGTCTTTGCGTCTTCATATACAAAGTCTACATAGTTTAATATTATTTTTATCGATTTAGTTAATCTAGACAATTATTTGATCTGACGAGGCTGATCCGTCGGTTGATGTTCCTCGGGGACGCGTTACCAAGTTGACGAGAAATTTACTTTTTCACTCAACTTATTATTTGTTTCAATCATGGATCATATCATAGTGATCATCGGCCGTTGATCTAGTGGAGAAGTGGACAGGAAGTACCGTCCAAAGAAGCTGATGGTTTTGCTGCATATCCAATCATTTGTTAGTGTGCGGTTCATGTTAGTGACACGTGTAAAATAGGTCAGCCCGTAGTTTATTTAAATGAAGCTAATAGCAGTAGAGTAGTAATCGGACACAACTGGCTTTATCTTACTTAAATATCATCCTTCCCTTGGTAGTTAAATAAACCCAGAGCTAAATCATTGGATTGGATTGGACGAGTAAATTTGTACTTATCCGTATAAAAAAGAGCAATTAGTCTTTTGCGTATAAGTGGAAGAAATCCAATTTCATTGGTTAAATAATTATTAAATTACACAATTAATTTGATTTAAATAATTAATTGTAATCTCTTATGTAAATTGATTTATAAAATAAATGTTAACTCTACTAAAATCTTCGCATTTAATGCTTTTGATAATTAATAATTTAAAAATTGTGCCAAAAATTAAATTAATAAGATAAAAAGTTTAAAGTTTAAAAGGTTATATCAATATTAAACCTTTATAGGATCGACTAAAGACTAAATAAATTAAAATTTTAAAATCATATTTAAAGTTTAATTAAAAAGGTATATTATTAAATAAAAATTAATTAATTTATAAAAATTGATTGAATTTTTAAATTTAATTGATTAATTAATAAATTGATCAACTTTTAAAGAGAAATATTATTAAAATAAATTGGAATAAAAAGTTGATTAATTCAAAAATTTGATGGTTGGATTGACTGAATTGGTTTAATTTTTTAATTATAAAAAATAATAAACTTACTCTAATGTAAAAATGAAATTTTGAAATAGAATTATTTAAGAAAAATGTTAAATAATACAATATCTAATTAAATTGAATATATATTATATTGAAATATTTTGTTTATAGGAACGAGTGTGGTTGAATTATTTTTCTTCACAGAAGCTTCGAGTGAAACATCAAAAACATGTAATGAGCTTACTCTACTCTGTTTCGTAGAGAAACAAGGCCCCAGAAAATATCTCTCTGTTTTTTTTTTTAAAGTTTTTAATGTAGGAACTTCCAAAGTCTAAGGGGTCAAAAATGTCGGACCTCTCAATTTCTCCTTTTATGTTGCAGTGAACCTTCTTTTTGCGGCTTCCATGAATTTGCACGTTCTAATCTCGTAAATAAAAATTCAGACAAGTTGGTAACTCTTTGATGTTTACTCTTCTTTCCCTTCAAAATGAGACCATTGGTCTCGTTAGTCAGTAGTCAACATAAAAAATTAGGTTAATTATAAAAATAATCTTAAACTTTATTTAATTTTAAAGTATAAATAAAAATTTTAAAAAATATTAAATTATTCCACTTTCAATTTTTAATTTTTAACAAAAATAATTTTACTTTAAGTTTTGCATTAATATAGATAAAGTGGTGAATAAGATCAAATTACGATGCAAACCGTTTCAAATCGGCCAGTACGGGACAATATACGTGTCATATTGCACTCGCTAGAAAAAGCATCCTTCAAAAGTTTAGGCCTTCGAGTTATTTTAATTTAATATCAAATAATATTTAAGAGTAAGCTTATAAAATTAACATTCTTCCAAGTTGATGAATAACACTAATTATCTAACTAATCTCTAGTACAGAAAATAATGCTAAGTGAATTTAAATTCTATAATAACACTAATTTTAGGGATTTTTCTAAAATGGTATTATTTAAAATAATTTATTTCTTAAATTTAAAATTAAATGATATTATTTAAAAATATATACAAATTAATCTAACTAATTTCTAATATAGAAAATAGTGCCAAGTGAATCAAAATTCTGTAATAACATCAATTTTAGGAATTTTCTAAAATGATATTATTTTAAATAATTTAAAAATATATACGAATTATTTGACACATTGGACCTCAAATTGATCTTTTATGCTAGAATTTGACTTCAAATTCAGATGAATTGAACTTAGATTCATAAAATTTGAATCAAACTGGACCTCAAATTGATCTTT
This sequence comes from Erythroxylum bequaertii, assembly GCA_024520955.1. Classification (NCBI taxonomy): domain Eukaryota; kingdom Viridiplantae; phylum Streptophyta; class Magnoliopsida; order Malpighiales; family Erythroxylaceae; genus Erythroxylum; species Erythroxylum bequaertii. The sequence goes on along the minus strand of JANIJF010000211.1, from coordinate 5,100,624 downwards.
TATAATTAAATCTGACCTAAAATTTAGATTAATTGAACTTAGACTCATAAAATTTGAATAAAACTGAATCTTGTGAGTCTGGCCCTCCTGATTGAAATGGCAGCCAAAGTATAAAGATTGAAAAACAAAAAGAGAATAGTAAGGAAAATTATGATATAGGCTCCACTTGTCGTAGAAGGCGACAATGAAAACCCAGAGATAGTGAAAGGGAGGCTTAAAGGTAAGGTAATGCAATGCCAACTTGCACTGGGCGTGAGCAGAGATTAGCTTGTTCGACTTTTCATCCTCCATCCACTTGAGCCACCTGCATGTGCCAGGAACAAGCTAAAAGCCAAAGTCTATATCTCATTAATTGCTTCATGCTTCAGCAAAAGATTGGCTGGCTCCTGCGGCTGCCAATCACCAATTGATGATTTGTTTTTTCTTTTTAAATATGTCATTGTCGATTGGTGAATCGAAGGAGAAATGGGTTGATCTGTCTTTCCCTTTGTCGTGAGAAATGAAAAACTCAAAGCCAACAAGGAAGACAACATCAACGGGTATGGAATTATCAATACTTCTTTCGGACGCGGTTGGTAGAGAACTAGGTCAAATTCATACCACTCAAAATTTTATCAGGCTCGGGCATTAAATTTTGAACAATTTAATATCTATAATTAACAAAATAACATCTTTTAACATGTATTTATTATAAACATTTAATATGTAATCCTTACTTATCCTAAATATTTTCCATTTACTTGCCTTATTTTTTATTTGTATACTTATTTATTTATTATTTTTACCTTATTTTTTATTTTTTATTTTTTATTATTTTTATTTTATCATTTTAATTTGTATGTTTTTTTATGTAAACTCTTCTTTTTTATACCGAAGAACCTGTAGTTACTATCCTTTATATGCGCACTGGGTAAACCTCTGGATTGACGCAATAGTCTATAAATCACGTCAACTAAGTATTTCGTACTAGGCAAGTCCTGTACGACAGGCTCGATCGAGAGAGTGTAGATAAGAAGATTCGAACACAAAACCCTTTTGACCTTATGTTCCTCTGCTCCACCAACTCGACTACCCCCTTAAAAGCATAAACTCTCTATTGCGTATTATTGGATGTTTTTTAGCATAAGCAAAAGTTTTATTAGTTTATTGTTGTTAATGAAAAATGAAAAATTTTAATTATTTGATTAAAATGGTTTTATTTATTAAATATGATTAAAATAATATTATTTTACTTGATTCAAATTATTTTTTTATCCAAATTTAACTTAAATTAATATTTTGTCCAAATTTAACTTGAAATTTAATCAACTAAAATTTAATCCCTTGATTTTAATATAAAATTAAAAATAATTAATATAATATTTTTATAATAAAAATGAAATAAACACGTAGTTAGTTGTTGAATTTGACCTAATCAAATCATAAGATAACGATGAACATGGTTATCATTGTATGTGTATGGGCGACTTTGACGATGATAATTTGTTATTAAACTAGTTTATCTTTATTATCTCTTCGGTTATTCCCGTTTTAACCATCCTTAATCTATCAAAAGACACAATTACGGTCTGCTTTTATCTCATAAATTTGAATTTCATTTAAAAATTAATTATATTTAATTAATGATTTAATTCTAATAATCATACGTGGATTACATGGTTCGTGCCTGAAAATGATATTTCTGTTTCCGTGTTCTCCGGCAAAAATGGGTGCTCCAATCTCGCAGGATCAGAGTTTGGGTCACAAGTTCTTTATCCGTCCCATTTGGATAACAGCTCACCTAAGCCATAAATGCCCTTCATATATGTGAACGAGATGGATTGGCAGAAAAGTTTAAACCGGTGTTTTAAAAATCGACTGAACCGATCGATTGTACCAGAGAATTGATGAGTTGGATCATAAAATAGTTCAATTTAGCTCTTTTTTTTTTTTTTGTAATTGACCCAATTATTTTACGATTGGATCAGTAAAAATTATTGAACCAATGAAAGAAAAAACTAGCCAATTCATTTAAAATGTCTTGATTTTGATGATTTCAATTTGAATGAATATTATGATTAATGATTTTTTTTCTTCTTTTTGATGAAATATGACTAGTGAGCTTTATTACCTTATTTTGTGTTGTATTGGTGAACTTAAAAAAACTTGTATATTTTAAAGTTTGAAGATTTAAGTTAAATTTACAATTAGATAAATAATTAAATAGTATGTTTAAAAAACTTGTATATTTTGAAATTTGAAGATTTAAGTTAAATTTACAACCAGATAAATAATTAAATAGTATGTTTAAAAATTATCATATATATAATATATAAAATAAAAACTTATATATATATTAATCACGTGTTAAATCACGAATAAATTTCAGTTAAACTATTGATCTTTGAATCGGTTATTTCTCCGATTTAATCACCAGCATGATTTTTAAAAGATTAATAATAACTGATGATATACACAGGAAAAAGTAGAGTTGAAATCGAAGATTAAAAGATGCAGTGCAAGCAATTCACTATCATCAACTTAATTAATGTACACTTAAGCGTTAGCATGAATGAGTGATGTTAGTGGAATCTGAGAATCATTACCAGTAATTGAAATTTTGAGGTGATGTGACTGGAGAGAAAATGCCAAAAGGGCAGTACCGGAGTTGCATTGAAGTGGGAAGGGCACAAAGGGAAACTAAAGGTCCAAGCATTATGGTTACGTCATTTTCCAAAAGATTTGTGAGTGTGATATTTAGAAAAGTTTAGTAGTGAGAGAAACAGGGGAAAATCAAATAGGATCTTTGAATTAGGCACTTGGTTTTCTTCTAGTGGTGCCTAATTCCTAAAGTGCGGAATTCATACATGAGGCTATTGTTACATTTTCTTTGGCCCCTATTATTACATTTCATGTCGTAATCTGTCTTATTTAGGGGATCGACACAATCTTTGGGAATAGAATAAAACCTCGAATTGAAGTTGAGCTCTCAACTACTTATTTTACTGATATATTTTTTCTTCTCATTATTCCAATTCACGCCGCATGTAAAACAAAGTTAAACACTTTTTTATTCTTTCAAGTCCGAAATTGGAGTAAAGGATAAGTAGGCATCAATGTCAATGCTTGGCATGTAGAGGGAGAAGGAACAGTTGAAGGAGGCGAGTGATAATTAAAATTAAGACAGCGGAGAGAGAGAGAGAGAGGGGGGGTTGAATTAATTAATAGTATTGTAGATTATGGTAGGAGGCGGGCAGGCTAGCGTATCTTCAAAAATCCTAAAAATTCGATTCAGTTTACTTTAAAAAGCAAAGAACAGGACATAGAAAAGTGCATGTATTAATTTGAGCTCTGTTCTGTTTAGTAAAATTACATTATTCACTGATCAACTTCTTTTAGCATCATCAAAATTGCATTAACTGTCATCTACATCTGGTTTGTTGCTTTTTGGTTTTTTCTTTTTATCACACACTGATTAAAAGTCATGTAAGAACTTTGCAGTTGCTAACTAAACTCATTGTTCCAAAGAAGCGCTCTCTCTCTCTCTCTCTCTCTACAGGTAACCCATTGTTGATTGTTTGTTCCCTTTGTTCTTTCAACAAGCACTAACCTTTGCTCTCATTATCTCTCTTTTCCTCTCCCTACGCCTAGAGCCATTTTCCTGTACCTGCTTGTGCTTCGCTGTGTGTGGTCTTGGGTCAATCTGTTTTCTTGAGTTCTTTTGATCACTATAATATATATTATTAAAGAACAGTGAACGTGCTTCTTCTTTGTCCTGTTGCCTCTTGGACCCAAAAAATTTGGTAAAGCTTCACGCTTGGAGATTAAAACCATTAGTCTTCTCTCTGCAAGTTCGTTCCTTTTTTATTTTATTGCCTACTTAACACCTCCTTCTGATGGATACAAAGAGACTGATCTTTGGAATTTGGGCTGTTTTACATCTTTTGAGAGCCATGCTTCTCTCCTGACAGTTTATTATAAGCTTCCTTTTTCTCGTAACCCTCTCTCTTCCTCTGTTTCTTGTAATGGGTAGCTTTTTAGAGAGGAGATAGATTAGAGGTTGGTTTGTTTATTTGCCCTTTCTGTTTCGTTTTCCTATTTTATTATGCTTTAATCACGCAAAAACAATATGGCAAATCATAATTTTCCCTCTGCATCACTTTCTTTTACATATTTGTCCGTTCTTTAAACTAACTCCTGCTACATATATGCATGCATTTCAGTGTCTTGAAGCTTTTCTTGCTTATAGATGAATTAGTTAACAGACAAAGATCAAGGAACTCTTAAGAAGATTCTAAGAGTTTCTAGTTCTTATTGTGTTTGCGTGAGCATGGGTGTGAGGATGCAACAGAGCTACCACCACCACCACCACCATCATTCGTTGTCTGTGAAGGTTAACGAACAAATGGGGAGCAAAAGGGGTTACACCTTCATACCAGCTCACAGGCATTGGATTCCTAGAGTTTTTTTACTTCTTACCATGATTGTGGTATTTGCTAGTTGGTTAGCATTCAACTTCTTTAATGCAATTGATAATTTGAAGAGGAAGGAAACTCTGGAGAGCATGTGTGATGAGAGGGCCAGAATGTTGCAAGACCGATTCGTTGTTAGCGTTAACCATGTCCATGCCCTTGCCATTCTCGTTTCCACTTTCCATTATTACAAGAATCCATCAGCAATAGACCAGGTTTGTGCCCTTCTCTGTTAGTTATAACTTTAATTTGCGTTTGTGTTCGAAACTTCAAATGGTTCTCTTCTATTGCTGGGAAAAGGGAAAAGAAGGGTCTTATATTCTATGTCGCTTTTTCTTATCGTCTATAAAGTTAATGTTTGATTTAACCTAAAATTGTTGACAGGCGCTGGTGAAACTATAACCCTTTTTGTTCCTTGTTTCCATTATGCTAAAAGAGCTCAAAAAACAAATGCTTTATCAATATTTGAGTGGAAAATCGAGGGCTTTCTATGCTTGATGTCTTTAATTTGGAGAGGTTATATTGTCGTCTTTTACATCAAATTTTGGGAAAGTAGCTTGCATAAGCCAAACTTATATGGAGAACAACTGGAGCTTATGAGACAATGATTTCTAAGGAGCTAAACGCCCTTATCATTATTTGACAATTTTTTGAGATTGTAATTTGGCAAACTACAGGAAACATTTGCTGAGTATACTGCCAGAACTGCTTTTGAGCGGCCTTTGTTAAGTGGAGTAGCCTATGCACAAAAAGTAGTTCATTCAGAGAGGGAGGAATTTGAGAGGCAACATGGCTGGGCAATAAAGACAATGGAGAGAGAGCCTTCACCTACAAGGGATGAGTATGCACCTGTTATTTTGTCTCAAGAAACTATTTCCTACCTTAAATCCATCGATATGATGTCAGGGGAGGTAAAGTTCTAAATTAATTTGAAATTGGTTATCTTTATGTTGTTATGTTTCAATTGTCTTCATAATTTCTTCTTCAATGAAGTTGGGTTGGAGTAATTCTATTGTAAATTGTAGGAGGATAGAGAAAATATACTAAGGGCTAGGGCTACAGGAAGAGCTGTTTTGACAAGTCCCTTCAGATTGCTTGGCTCACATCACCTTGGCGTTGTGTTGACTTTTCCTGTTTATAAATCTAAGCTCCCTGCAAACCCAACAGTGACACAACGAATCGAAGCGACTGGAGGGTAAGTGCTAAGATTGCTCTTCTATTCGAACTATTGTGTTTCAACCTTTAAAGTAATTAGCGCGAGATTACTAGTATAGCTAACTTTTTCAGCTTCTAAATTGACGTATGGGAATCGAAAATTATACTAAGGATGCAACCAAATACATTACGCACCTTGGGATGCGTTTGTTATGAGGTTGAAAGATTTAAACTTTACCTCCTAAACTATTTGTACCACATGATTTGTGTAGTGAGCACCTTGAAACATTAACGAGATTAGCAATGAACCATAATCTTTGTTTAAACATCATTCTACATATGTACACATATATCACTATTAATTAGGGATTATAATCCCTATAATTAAGGGATCTTAATCCCTATAATCAAGCCTATAAATCTTATGTAAAATCTATAATATGTAATACTTTCCCTCAAGTTGGAGCATAAATGTCGATCATGCCCAACTTGTTGCAAAGATAGTCAACTCGAGTTCCATTTAGAGCCTTTGTAAAATGGTCTCCTAGTTGTTCCCCAGTATTCACATATCCTATAAAAATAAAATTTTGTTGTACTTTTTCACGAACAAAGAGAGAATTAATTTCAATATGTTTAGTTCGTTCATGAATCACAAGATTAGAAGCTATATGAAGAGCAACTTGGTTATCAAACTATAACTTTGCTAGCATCTTCGAGGCCAATTTCAGTCAAAAGCTTATATGTCCACATTATTTCACACGTAGACTATGCCATAACTCTATATTCTGATTTTGCACTTGAGCGAGATACAACATTCTATTTCTAACTTTTCCATGACACCAAATTTCCTTCAATGAAGACATAATAGATCTTGGTTGATTTTCAATCAGTCTTAAATCATGTCCAATCTGTATCTAGAAGCACTGTATAGGAGTGTAGCCATCATCTTTATATAGTATATCTCGTCCAAGAGCTCCCTTCAAGTAACATAGGATTTACTCTAAAGCGGCCCAGTAATGAATTATTGGAGAAGCCATAAATTGACTTACATACTAACATAGTAAAGCAATATTAGGACGAGTTATTGTAAGATAATTTAGTTTCCTAACCAATCACCTATACTTCTTAGGATCTTCAATCATTCGTGAGTTGCAAATTAGGTGGCATAGGAGCATTACATGGTTTAACTTCTAATTTCCTAATCTTGGATAGAAAGTTAAGCACATGTTTTTTGGGATAAGAAAATAACTCTCTTGTTTCTTGTCACCTCTACTCTCAAGAAGTACTTGAATTCCTACAAATCGTTTGTTTGAAACTAGCTGTGAAGGAACATTTTCAGAGATGAAATTCCTATGATATCACTACCAGTAATAACAATATGATCCACGGATATAACAAGAGTAATAATGCTAGATGTAGAGTGTTTATAGAAGACTAAACGATTAGACTTTTTGTTGCTCATTCCAAATCATTCAATTGCTCGACTAAATTTTCCAAATCGAGCATGAGGACTCTGTTTTAAGCTATATAGAGTTCTTCGAAGGTTGCACACTTTCCCATACTCCCCTTGAGCAACATACTCGGGTGGATGCTCCATATACACCTCCTCATGTAGGAAGTCATTTTTAATGTCTAATTGATGGAAAGGCCAATAATGAGTAGCTGCTGTAGAAATAAGTAAACGAATAGATGTCAACTTAGCCACAGGAGAGAAAGTATCAGAGTAGTCCACACCATAAGTTTAGGCATAACCTTTAACAACAAGATGAGCTTTAAGTCAAGCCACAAAACCATCAAGATCAACTTTAACTACAAAGACCTACTTACAACTAATAGCTCTTTTTCCAATAGGTAAATTCACTAAGGTCCAAGTACCACTAGAATTGAGAGCGTTCAGCTCCTCTATCATTGTCATTCGCGAGCTACGATGGGACAAGGCCTCATGGACAGTTTTGGGAAGAGAGATAGCATCAAGGGAGGCGACAAAAGAACAACAAGAAGATGACAAATGATCATAAGAATCAAAAGGTGAAATTGGATAAGTGCATTGGCATTTATCTTTATGAAGGGCAATGGGAAGATCAATATCAGTGGTTGTGGAATTTGATGGCAAAGAAAGAACTGGTGCTAGATGCGTCGATGCTTAGGAGAAAGCCAAAAGCTTTGAATAGCGCAGGTGACTCATTGTAGGGCTTTTGACTGTTGGACTTTAGGTGGTGGCTCGTTGGTGAGTGATGCTCTTATTGGTGCTGTTGGTGAGATAAAATGGTGACCCCACAAGAAGCGTAAGGTTCTACTATCCTGGGCAGAACT
>JANIJF010000211.1:5069764-5082230 GCA_024520955.1 Erythroxylum bequaertii | reverse complement strand
AATTTGAATAAATATTATGATTAATAATTTTTTTTTCTTTTTGATGAAATATGACTAGTGAGTTTTGTTACCTTATTTTGTGTTGTATCGGTGAATTTAAAAAAACTTGTATATTTTAAAGTCTGAAGATTTATGTTAAATTTACAAATAGATAAATAATTAAATTGTATGTTTAAAAATTATCTTTTATATATAATATATAAAATAAAATTTTATATATTTATTAGTCACCGGTTCGATCGCGATTGAATTCTGGTTAAATCATTGACTCTTAAATCAGTTGCTTCTCCGGTTCAATCATCAACCCGATTTTTAAAATATTGTTAAAACAGTATTTATGAAACTGGTGATTTCATTTGTTCCATTTGAAGAGTTGATTATGAAGATTTTTTTTATTTGATAAATGATTAAAAATATTGTCTTTATATATCTTACATATTTTTTAAAAAAATAATAACTATTGAATAATTTTTTTTGTTGAGTTTAAATTTTAAATAATCCAATGAATCAAGTTTATATTTAAAAAAGAATATAAAAAATTTAATATCTAGTTTATATTAGAGTTTAAAATAAATATCACTTTCTAAGTTGAACATATAATTAAGACATTTAAAATTTCTTAATTGCACTAAGCTTTACTTAATCCAATTAATTAAGTTAGTAAAAAAGTTACTTTTTTATTTCACAAAGGGGATGTTTCTGTTGCGTGAATCCATAACCTTCTAGTCACAAAAGAATAATCTAACCATAGACTCGCTTTATATTATATATATATATATTTAAATGTTAATTTAACAAATGAGGTTGAATTTTAAAAAATTCAAATCCATTTATTGAATTTATTAAAAAATGTTGACCTAATCCATTGTGATCCTTACAACCTAGATGACAATAATTACATTAAAAAAAATTTACACACATGGTTATAATCGTGTTCATCGTTATCTTATAAAATCAAATTATAAGATAACAACGACCTGGTTATATCATATGTCTACGGGTATGGGCGGCTATGACGATAAAGATTCGTTATTAAACTTATCTTTCCTTAGCTTTATTAACTCCTTCGTTATTCCTGTTTTCGTCATCCTTAATCTATCAAAACTTATATCTGATCATGACTTCTTGAGGGAGACTATGTAGGAGACGAATGGGTAGGGTTTGCCCGTTTGGAATTAAAGATGGTAACTTCTTAAATTAATTAATTTTTATTTAATAACTTTTTAATTAAACATCAATTTTTTAATAAGAGACGACGATTTTTTTATCATTTTTAAAATTTTTTAATTTTATTCGGCCTTTAATAATAAATCTTATCGGTTTAACATTAGTCTAGTTTTTAAAATATTTGAATTAATTTTAGCTTTTAGTTCATATTCAAATACTTTTGAATTAGGTAAAGCTTATTTTAAATTTTATTTATCAAGTTTGAGAAGAAAATGACTAGTTATTGGTCACCACATTAAAGTATCAAGCCATGGAAGCTCTACAGACGTTTGTTAGGACACGCAGATCAGATTGGTGGGATTAATTATTTTATTATAATAATCATTTGTCGGTTAACTTATATGGATGGTACCTGAAAATGGTCTCTCTCTAACAAAAATGGCTGCTCCAATCTTGCAGGATCAGATTTGGAAAATTGCACTACAATTTTGTTACTTAGCAGTTTTAACTGTTTGGGAATCACAAGTTACCTATCCATCCCATTTAAACTTGAATGGTTAACTTTCGATTAATCTTTTCTGATGTGGTGATAAATAATTTGAATTTTAAATAATCTTACGGATAAAATTTCCAATAACCAATATTATGAATATTTTTTATTTGATAAATGATTAAAATATTGTCTCTATGTCATACATATTTTTGAAAAATTAATAATTTTTTATTAACTTTAAGGAGTTTGATTTATAAATAATCTTATGAATAAATTCTATATTTAAATAATAATAATAATAATAATAATAATAATTTGTAATTAAATTGAAGTTTGATGTTAAATTTTACCAATGGAAACAACTTTGGGCCCGGATGAGCCTGTACTGCTCTGCATACGGTGACCCAACTACCGTGCCAACGGCTAATTGGATTTCTAAAGCAACCCCTTTTGTACAGTTAACGCAGCTTAGGTTGCCATCCAACAATTTCAAATCCAAATAATCCCTCGTCCCCAACGGCTATCTTTCACAAGCCACTTTCTCAATTCAATTTTCCCTTATTCTCTCTGTTCTTTTCTAGTTGAATCTGAAGGGATTTGTTCGAAAACCCTTGCAGATGGCAAAGATTTGATCTTTTTTACAGGTACGTTTCCGGGTCGCTCTTCTTTCGTCATGCTGTTGTTTGGTTGCCGAGAAAATGCGTGAAAAGAAACCAAGAGAAAAGGGAAGAAAATTTTGAAAATCTTCTCAAACACTCAGTTGGAGAACTCTTCTTTTGTTTTTTAATACTTTCATGTTAATTAAACACTAAGGAAGTTGTTAGTTACTGTAATGACAAACGCCGTGGCCGCTGTAAAATTTAGGAAAAGTTTCTTCATACTATGTTGTTCTTTTTACTATGAAATTCTTTTTCTTTTGCTTTCAAGTACTTTCATGGATTTTGTTGTTTCGTTAATTACTTTGAATATCTTCGTTTTCTAGGGCTTTACCTGCTTTTTCTTTTTTACTTCTGATTTTACTTGTCTGTTTAGTCTAAGGTTTCATTGGTTAATACAAATTAGGATTAGGAACAATAGTTTGACGCGAGATTCTCAAGATAAGAATGCAGTTGCAAATACTTTAAGTTTACAAGATTGTAATGGTCATCCTGAAATTTGCCCCTGTTGCTTTAGGTGGTTCTGTTCAAGTTCCATTCTTGGATGAAAATTTTCACAAGGCTGTTCTTCATCACAAAGATGAAATTCTCAATCAGTTATATACATCAGAAACAAAAGCCGCATTTTCCATGGAGCATAAGAACATTTTCAATTTTGTATTATCTTAGAAAATTCTTTGTTTTAAAGTTGATGCTGCATTTTAAGTTTGAGTTACCATAATATGCCACAATGTTTGTTTTGATGATCATTTTACATTGCAAACAGGTGTTCTTTCGTCAGTTTACACTCAGAAGGAAGGAAATGGAGAGGATCTGTGAAGAGTTAGACGAGGCTAAACTCGAGATAGAGAGGCTCAAGGCACACCTGAAAGGCAAAGCAGATTTATCTGAAAACTTAAGGAAAGCTTGCAATGAACAACTCATCAAGTTAGAAGAAGCGAATTCAAAAATTGGCAAGCAGTCCCAAGAACTTAATGAAAAGGCGGAGGAAATCTTTGCGTTGAAGCAAAAGTGTGAGGATGTCCAGTTCAGATTGAATGAAAAAGAGTCCACAATTAGGCGTCTAAGCACTGCAACTGATAAGCTCAGGGTTGATTGTGAGGAGAACTGCAGAAAATGGGAGGAGGAAAAAAAAGGATTGGTGCTGGCTTTGGATGATGCGAATGAGAAAAGCATTGATCAAGAGCAAAAGATCAATGTGCTTATGGCAGAGAATGAAGGTCTAAAAGGACTTTTGTCGTCTTCTCAAAAGAAGTGTTCAGAAGCAGAAAAGAAAGCAAGAGCACCCAAAGAACTGAGAGAAAGAGATGACATGCTTCTCAAGTTAGAGGAAGAGAGCAGGAAGGTTGAGGATAAGCTAAAATGGAAGAAAGAGCAATTTAAACATCTAGAAGAAGCACATGAAAAGCTACGTGAACAGTTCAGACAAAGCAAGAAAGAATGGGAGCGTGAAAAGTCTACATTGATTGATGAGGTTTGTTCACTGCAGACAAGCTTGGATTCTCAGACCAGAATCGCAGAAGACCTTGGTAACCGGTTGAAAATGTGCAACCAAGCCCTAGCTCATGAAGAAACTCGGAGGAAATATCTGGAAGTGGAATTTTCTGAATTTAAAGCACGTTTTGAGAATGTTTTAACCGAGTGTGAGCAAGCCAAGTCACAAATTGAATGCTTGACCGCTCAGAGAGACAAAGAAATTGCAGCTCTGAGACATGCATTAGCCACAAAGGAGGCGTTTTACAGAGAAAATGAATACCGAGTAGGAAAGCTAGAGCAGGAGAATCAAGATCTACTTGCAAGCATTAGAGAACTCCAGGAAACTCGGATTCAGGAAGTGGGGAACTCTTCTTCTATTGCAAAACTTCGAAACAAGCTTAAACGTGTGGAGCAGATGCACAGAGATTGTTCTGCAAATCTTAAAGCTAAAGACGCTGAGTGGAGCTCACAACTGGAAAAGTTAACCGTAGAACTAAATCAATACAGATCTAAACTAGAGCTTAAAGAAGAAGAAGTGGAAGGGCTCAAAATGGAAGTGGAGAACTGTCATTTTGAGATAGTGCAGTTGAAGCTGCAGAATGAGGAGGCTTCTGTAATGTCATTGGTGTTGAAATCTGGAATAGCCGAGTCCCATTTAAATCTTAGAGAAGTCGAGACTAAGAAAAGTCTCTCCGACAAGGAAAAAGATGAAAGTATTTCTCTCTTGATGAAGCAGCTGGAAATGAAGAATATTGCTCTGGCTAGAGCACAGACATGTGCTGATGATGAACGTCATAAAGCTGCATCTTTATTAAAGAGAATTGAGTCCTTGATTCTCATAGAAGAGCAGCAAATCCTACTTCAGAAGGAGCTTGAAAGGTACAAGGACATGGTTAAGGAATCATCCAGCTATCAAGTTCGGTTCAAGGAACAGTCTTTGCAAACGGAAACTGACTTGAAAGAAAAACTTCAAGCTGCTTGCGATGCCCTAGACATGGCTAATTCAGAGTTGGCTAAAGAACGAGAGAAGGTTATATCTTTGTCAAGGAGGATCGAGTCCTTGAGTTCCATTGAAGAGAAGCAGCTCATGATGCAAGAAGAGCTTGAGAGCTGTAGAAAAATGATCGAGGAATCATCCAAGCATCAACTTTACTTGGAAGAGAGAACTTTGCAAAGTGAGAATGAGTCAAAGGAGAAACTTAGAGAAGTATGTGATGCGTTAACCTTAGCTAATTCCGAGTTGTCTCAACAACATGAGAAATCATCCTCTTTATCTAAGAGGGTTGAGTCCCTAGATATGATTGAAGAACAAAGACTATTGCTGCAGAAAGAGCTACACAGCTACAAGAAAATGCTTGAAGAATCATCTAAAAACCAACTTCTCTTACAGAAGAAGGCTCTGCAAACAGAAACAGAATTGAAGGAGAAGCTTAAAAAAGCTTGTGATGCATTGGAAACAGCAAAATCTGAACTGGCTAAAGAACGGGAAACGGCAGCATCTTATTTGAGCAGGGTTGAGAATTCTAGTATCATCGAACAGGAGGAGCTCGAGATGCAGAAAGAACTCGACATGTGTAGGGAAATGCTTGAGGAATCATACAAGTGCCAAGTTCGCTTGGAAGAGGAAGCATTGCTCAGAGAAAATAACTCTAAACGGGAAATTCAGGAATTGCACAAGGCTTTAGACAATCTCAACTCCGATTTGGCAGCCAAAGTTTGTGAAGAGCATGCATTTGAATTTGAATTGTGGATATGGAAATCTATAGCTGAACGCTTTAAAGATGACCTTGAAGAAAGTCAGTCACTTCGTAAAGAATTAGAAGCTTCTCTTATTGCACAAGTAGAAGTTGGAGAAACATTCAAGCTGGGGAGGGATAATCTTTCCCGTATGTTAGAAACACAGGACATCGGAATAGATAATCTGCAGCGACAGGTCTTATTATATGAGGAAGAACTTAAAACAAGAGAGTCAGAGAAGGAAAGCTTTCTGCAAATGATGATAGAGAAGGACAAATCGTTAGAGGATCTTCAGAAGGAGATTGAGTGGCTAGAACAAGAGTCATTGAGAAGAGAAATTGAATGTTTAATTTCCTTTCAAACAGGAGCAGAAAGAACAGTTGAGGTCGAAAAGGAGAAACTAATCCAGCTTATTGAACAGAGAGACCAAAGAATAGACGAACTCTTGCAGCTTGAGCTCACCGGGGAGCAGGCGCAGATCAGTTTGCTCCAGGAGAACTTGGAGAAGATTGTGGCTGCTGAGATTCTGACACAACTAGAAATTGAGGAGAAGAAGTTGACGATTAAGGAGCTGGAGGGTGATGTCCACTCTCTACAGCAGAAACTCGAACTTCAAGGAAGATCCCTGTCTCAATCAGAACAACAAGCATTACAGATTGAAACTGAACTAGTTGCAAAACAGATAGAAATGAAGAACTTGATCAATGTAATGGAGGCAAAGCTGAGATCTTCAGAGGCTTTAGTTGATGAGCTTGAGGCCGAGAAAGCATCTTTAGTTGGAGACGTGAGGAAACTGTCATCAGAGAATGAGAACTTGTTGGGTTTTGTTGCTGGAATAGGTGACAGGATCAGTCAGATCTCTGAAGAAGACACGCAACTGATGGGAATCCTGGAAAAGATTGTGCATTCTCCTGGAAACATGAATCCTTACAACATGTCATCTTCTACAAAGAGTGTTCAGGCGATTTCCAAAGAGAGATCACCATTCAGAGAACTCAACTAGTTGCCACAAAGTAAAAGGGGTCTGTCTAGTAGCTATTTAGACTAACTTAACACAGGTTCTTCCTGATTTCATCGATTCCACACCATTTTTTAAGCATGGTTTTGCAGCTTCTTTGTATATTATGCGTGTACAAGCATTGTACTGATTGGATTGTTACAATTTGCCATTAGTACATATCTCCTTTTTTATTCTTTTGCGCAACCATTACATTTGTACTTCTTAAATCGTGATTTGAGACGATATTTTAATTTGGAGTCACCTTTTAATCTTGAGCTTAATTTAAAATTTAATTTATTAGCTTTGAACTAATTTTATTCTTAATTACTAACAGAAATTTATAATAATCATTATATATTTTCTCTAATCAGACATTTTAATTAAGATTAGAGATAACAATAAGTCTTAATTCAAATAGAATTTAAATTTAAATTCATTTATCAAATAAGACATTTTAATTAAATTTTAGGTTAAGATGTTGATTAGCAGGTCTAGATTCTCAAGCTTTTTTCATTTAGACCGGAGTTCGGCCCGACAAGACTTGGTCTATTCTGATGTTAAATGTCCAATATCAAAACGACATTGGAGATTTGTCGTTTGGAGCAAGAGGAGATACGTCGGACTGTTCTTGGTCTTAAATTGTCTCCTGTGACGTGGCAATCCTACGTGGCAATACCACAACCTATAGCATTCGAAACGCACCGTACGAGGCCCCAAAGTGTAGAAAATCAACGCAGCCACCAGGAAACGTTCGAAGCCTGAAATTCTGCGTTTATACTTTTCCGAGTCCTCCCTGTAACTTTGTGCGCTTTTCTGTTTACTAGTCAGTTCGATTTTGAATATAAGTATGAAGTACAGATTTTTCTTTTTAATTTCAATTTTTCCGATACTATTCGCACCCCTAAATGTTAATTTATGGTAGTTCTTTGATTTTCCCTAGGCTATTTTTGTTTGATTCCATTTGATTTCACTGAAAACTTTTGTTTCTTTGCATGCTTAGGGTTTCGGTTCTGGGTGGGGAAAGTTTCTATCTTTTCGATCTGTGAACTTGATTGATTGAGGATGTTTCTGGGCTTTGAGCTTACAAGAGAAAGTTGTTTCTTTTCTGAGCTTGTCAATTAGAATGTTGAAGAAAATTAGATGTGGTTAGATAGTGTTGTGGAGATTTGATTCTGATAATATGATTCTTAATCATTAGATAATCGCAGTTTTCTTTCTGTAAAAGTTTGGGGTCTTAATGAGTATGAGAAGTCTTTGGATAATCAGGGGTGAATTTTCCTTCATTAATTTGAAGTGCTGATGATGCTTTTCTGTTCTTGTGTTTTTCTTTTTCTCCAAGGCCTTGTTTTTCTTATGCATTGCTTTCCTTTAATGTTGTTTAATTGATAGATGAATTAATGTGCTTTTTGATATTAAGGTTTTAATTATTTTGATTAGCTTTATTATACTGTTGGCTGGATGTCATGCTTTTCTATTTTAGTTCTGATTCAATTACCTAAATCTTGTTTCCAGGATTCAGGAATCTGAATCGTCTAACTGCAATTTGGTCTTTTTGTCAACATCTGCTTCTCAACCTTATCAATTGCGGCTTAAATTATGTTTTGATCTGACTCCACTGGTGAGCATCAATCTGGAAATGGCTCTTACTGGTTCCTTGCAACTGTCCCGTGATTTGGGACTTTGCAAGAACCATGACGTGAAACTTTGTGGCAGCCACCGATGTAACAGAAATTTTCTGGTACTACATTTTTTTTTCCGTTTCACTTCCTTTTATGAGACCTTTCACTTTTCAGTGTCTTTAGCTTGTCCTTTTTGGTTGAATCCTGAAGTGCTATGTTTGTCTTCAGAGTGTAATGAGGATGGGCAAGTTGCCTTTATTGAATACCAGACTCTCGTCACACTGTGCGGTAATTATTTTAGTTTGTGTTTGGATTTAACTCTTCTTTCGGTGGAAATGTGTTTATATCATGAATTCATTGTATGTTACATTAACCTAAATGTTCATGTAAACATGTGTTATGTCCACAGATTACATTTTCATTTTGTACTGTTTATTCTCTTGCTTTCCTCCAGAATCTTTCGACTTATGTATAATATTCCCAGAAAACATCTTTTCTTTAATTTTTTTTCACTATACCTTTTTTCAGAATTTCTTTAAATATATCGCTTTCCGTGTTTTTATTTTGTCGCTAGCTTTAGAAGGGGTCTATAATGTAACTGAGTTTTAGTTAAATATGTGTTGACCAACCATTATGAATTCTTAGTAAGTGCTGTAATTGTTCGGTCAACAAGATGCTACAATTTAAACTAAAGCTTCTTGTCACTAGTTTTTTTAGCACAAGCCAAATTTGTTCGTTCAATTCAACCTTTTATGTTGTTACTGCTATTTTGCTGGTCTTTTAAGTTGCAGGCTCTGTTGTTGCTACTATTTTTACCTCAGTCTTAACTTGTTTATTTAATTCAACCTTTAACATCTATGCACGTAAGAAGTTTGAAATTGCCTTTACTGATCTTTAAGAAGTTTACTTCTACTATTTAACCAATCACGTGCCCTTTGACAATATGCCTTTGCTTTCAGTTTCGCCAACAGGACTCTTGGCATGTTCGTCCATCCAGAAATTCATACAGACCAATACATTTTTTACGAACTAGAAGCGACAATTTTAGATGTCATTCTTTACTAGTACCAGGCGGAGCACCTGATCTCCCGAGCGTGAAGGCTGCTTCAGGGACATTGACTAGGTATTTTCATGTGATACCACTGACAGATATATGTTTTGCACATTGAAATTTGCATTTTGAATTTGTATTTGATTATGTGACATTCTATTTTATTAGATGCTTGCATCCTTTATTTGTTTCAAGGTTTAGGTGAATTCTTTTCAATTATATTATTTTTGTCTTGCTGACAACAATATCATTAGTGGCAGACTGCAATTATGGCGATTTTTTGTTGTTGGTCTTCAGGTGGCTAACATTCTCTATGAAGCTGTGGTGTATGATATACTGATGTGCCTTTCAATTCATTATTTCACTGTGCTCTTTATATTTGGATGCACAATAACAGTAATAGTTGCAGGTCATATAATGTTCTACATGGCAGCCCTCTGATATTGAAAGTAGCTCCGGCAGTTGTTGTTATTATCTTTGCAATATGGGGTCTTGGGCCACTAATGCGTCACAGTAGAAACCTGCTATTTCATGTATGTGTGTGGGTTCTGATCATTATTTGAGCGTTGTGTTGGCTTGCCACAGTTGTGTAATTCTGTAATGTTTACTTTATTCGGCAGAAAAATGATAATAGCTGGAAAAAGAGTGACACACACTATGTTATGAGCTCTTATTTGCAACCTTTGCTGCTGTGGGTTGGCACAACACTCATCTGCAGGTATAAGCATTGAGATTTTATTAAGTTGCAGAAGGAATACTAGACATCAACAACCATAAATTCATAAATTGTATCCACTTGCAGAGCACTGGATCCTGTAGTTATGCCGACAGAAGCTAGCCAGCTTGTTAAGCAGAGACTTCTGAATTTTGTGAGATCATTGTCGAGTGTGCTGACTTTTGCCTATTGTTTATCAAGGTGACTGCCTTTCCTGCTTTTCTCCCTTAATTTGTATGATGCAATCCTCCAAGTTAGAGTTATCAGGGTTAATTGTTTAACAGCCACTGAACATGGAGAATGTTATGATGCAGTGTGATTCAAAAAGGTCAAAAGTTCTTCCTGGATTCTAAGGAGCCCAACAATGATACTAGAAATGTACGTGTTGTGTTGTTGCATGTATAACTTAAATATTGTAGCAAGTCATGTATTTCTATCCAGGAGTCTTGGCTTCCCATGTGCTTATATTAACTTTGCTCAAAGTTAAGTTTTAACTCATTGTTCTTTAATTTCCACCAAAATTTTTTTTTTTAACTCATTTGTTTGCCATTAGATGCCCAAACTAAATTTTGAAGTCCACTGTCACTTCTTTCAGTCTGCTGCTGATGGTGTCCAGTGAACAGTCAATGGAATGCAAACAGTCTGAACTGCTTTGCTCAATTTAGAAGACATTGAAAAATTGATCAGATTATCATCAGTACTCATGGCTTGCATGAGTCTTGTTTTCAGGCAGACTGGTGTTCTTAACTGTGCATCAAGAGTTTGAACATTTTCTTCTTATTACCATCTCTTTGGAGATAACATTAACATCTGAATGTCATTTTGACTAAGCATCCACCTCACCAACTTAGAATGTGAAATAAAAAGATGTTCACTCTGGCATGTTACTTCTATTTTTCTGTTTGTCTTGGTTAAAAGCCTATTGTGCAAAATCAAATCTTTGATGGGTTTTTATGAATTTCTTTTTGGGCAGATGGGTTTACAATTTGCCGGGAAAGCTGTATACTCTGCAGTATGGGTTGCAGCTTTTGCACTGTTTATGGAGCTACTGGGTTTCTCTACACAGAAATGGCTAACAGCTGGAGGTCTTGGGACAGTATTGCTTACTCTTGCTGGCCGTGAGGTGAATTCCAGGACCATGTCATATTGATTCATCCACATTTGTAACTTATGTGGACCGGATTGTAATATTTTTTTCAGCCTCTAGGGCAATCTTTTCATTCCATTTTTGTTACTTAATTGTAGTTTACTCATTTTTCTAACATCTACGATGTAGTTCTCATTTTTAAACAGCTTGACATAAATTTTGTTCACTTTTTCAGATATTCACGAATTTCCTCTCAAGTGCGATGATTCATGCAACTCGCCCTTTTGTTGTCAATGAGTGGATTCAAACCAAAATTGAAGGCTATGAAGTCTCTGGTACTGTTGAGGTTTGTATTTGAAAACGCATCTGATGTTTGAAGAAACTGGGAGGATAGAGCTCTGTAAAGATGATACCTGTACAGTTGAAACATGATGTTTTTTTAATTGTAATATGTGTCTGGCTGAGCAAGGACCTTATGAAGTACTAGGGGATGAACGAATAAGATAAATGCATTTTTTATCACTAAGATGCATATTTCTTTTTATTGGTGGCATGGTTGAAACGACCTTCTTATTCAAATTGTTCCAATCCTCTGCAGCGTGTAGGTTGGTGGTCACCAACAATTATAAGAGGTGAAGATCGTGAGGCAGTCCATATTCCAAACCACAAGTTCACAGTGAATGTAGTAAGAAATCTTAGTCAAAAAACTCATTGGCGTATTAAGACTCATCTAGCCATTAGTCACTTGGATGTGAATAAGATCAATGTGAGTTGTTTATTTTGTCATCCATTCAACCACTACGATTTGTTTCTCAAGTTGTTGAGGTGTGCTTAATGATGTAATATGAGCGCTACTCTGTGCACAGAATATTGTGGCTGATATGCGTAAGGTCCTTGCTAAGAATCCACAAGTTGAGCAGCAGAGATTGCATAGAAGAGTATTTTTGGAGAATGTCAATCAAGAAAATCAGGCCCTTGTGGTTTGTGCATCTTCTAACATATCAATTCTACATGCTTTTTTTCTAACCTCAACTGAATACTCTTTCACTGCATTTTCCATATTTGTTTCCCACTATGGAAAATGAAAAGAGTAAGTGGTGTTTTTCAGAGCCTTACATTACTTAAAAAAACGACTATTGATGCTAAATTGGTAGTTGTATTGATAACTTAGGGGTTGTTTGGTTCTACTTCTGTTGTTTGATTCTACTTACTGTTTTTTTATTGTAGTTTTTAGTTTTAGCTTTTGTTTACGTTTTCCATTTTCTGTTTTTAGTTTTTATTTTTCTTTTAAATAAAAACAAAAACTTGTTTAGTTGTTAATGTCAATGTAGTTATATTTTTATTATTGATAATAATTACATATTAGATAAAACTTAAAAGATGAATTATTTTTAATTAATTAAATTTATTTTAATCTCTTATATGATATTTATTATTAATTATTAGTAAAATTTATTTTATTTTA
>JANIJF010000211.1:5034920-5058200 GCA_024520955.1 Erythroxylum bequaertii | reverse complement strand
GCTGTATTAGAGGTAGGCCTTGTGTTTGTCGCAAACTGCTTCTTTCTAGAAATATTGGGTTCTTGGACGAACTAATGGTTCCTGAAAACTATTCTTACGTTGCTCTTTTACTGGTGTTTGAAGCAATGTAGACTGTAGTGAGTTCGTTTTTCAATTTTACGTTGTGCTGTCCAAGTCGTCGTTTGTCTGAATTTTACCTTCTTTTTGTCGTGGTTTGTGGATTCAAAATTTGCTCTACATCAGATTCTTCATAGTCTTGTTGGTAAGCACTTTCTCTTCTTTTCTTGGAATGTAGCTTATTCCAAAATCAATTATTTGAGTGAGAATTAAGGTTAGAAAAAGTTTGGAATTTTATGTATGATTCTAAAAACTTTTTTTTCTTATTATGGTTTGTACTGAAAAGGTTTAGTGAGGTCTCCAATATCAGCAACACTGCCACAGATAGGTTCAAGATTGTATATATTATGGGCCATCTTGCATAGTTTTCCTGAGGTTAGTCCTCTCCATTAGTTGCTTTTATTATGTATAAGTTCTGAATTGGAAAGAAAAAAGGGAACTAAAAGAGAAGACAATTGGCAGGTTCGAACTCACTTTCTTGTCAGTTCTTTGGTCATCAGCTGGTCAATCACAGAGGCAAGTCAATATTTCACTGTTTAATTCCTTATATATGTTATTGTTGCATGTCTATTTTGTGTGGTAATCTCTGCTAATCGGATAAGTATCCTTAGTAGATTATTCGCTATTCTTTCTTCGGAACAAAGGAGGCACTTGGTGCTGCACCTTCATGGCTCATGTGGCTTAGGTATTGTTCGCGTACGCTGAACTTGTTGGCCAAAATAAGTATTTCACTGATAGGTGATTGATTTGCTAATGTTCAATTTGTGCTATATAGGTATAGCACCTTTTTGTTGTTGTACCCTACTGGCATCAGCAGTGAAGTTGGTCTGATATATCTCGCTTTGCCATATATCAAGGTAGTTTTAAAGTTTTGGTAAATCAATGGAATCTGCTAAAATATAATCGAAACCTGTGGAAGCTATCAAAATTATTCGAGTCCGATCACACCTTGTCAGAAGTAATTGAGCTTATTTCTTCATCAACTTTGACCGAACCTTAATGACTGCTCTGAACTTTTCCTGTTCTTCTTTGACACGCATAAGATGGATATTGAAGTAAAAACATACTATGTTTTGGAATCTTAATGACCCTATTATATTTCCTCCCTTGAAAGGTATGGTTCGATTCCTCCCTTCCCCACTTGTTAAAACTCACATCCTAGAGAATGGAATATAAAAAGATCATAATTTGCAGTTGAAAGTTGTTCTGCAGAAATGTAAGTATCTCTGACCAAGTTGAGTTTATGACAGAAATCTGAGAAGTACTGTATAAGAATGCCGAACACATGGAACTTCTCTTTCGATAACTTCTACGCCGCAATTCTTGTCCTTGGCACTTATGTCCCAGGTATGAACTAAGGACTAGGCATTCACTTATCGGCTTAGCTCGTCATCATCTGTTTAGCTGATTGACTGTAATGGTGAATTGCAGGTAGTCCTCACATGTACACATACATGCTGGGGCAGAGGAAGAAAGCTCTTTCAAAATCCAAAAGAGATTAGAGTGTCAGCCAAAAGCCCCAATGGGATATACTTGTTTCTCTCACGAATGTGTTCATAGCTGTCATTTCTATCTCAAAATTTGCCTTTTTTTTCACAGGAGCTGTATGTGTACTTTAGATTCACTAATATGAATATATGATTATTGTTTGGAAAATTGGTCTCCATGAACTTTAAACTCTTTCCCCCTCCTCCCCCTTCTCTTTTCAATATATTGCCTATGTAATATCTTTACATCTCATTACTTAAACTCGTACAACACTTCTGTTTCTGTTCTTACTCTTAATCTTTCTGTACACATAGTCCGAGGAAAATCCTAACTTAAGCAGAGGATCCAAAGGAGCTCCTTAATTTGGATATCAACAAATATCTAACTGTATCTGCAATGGTGTTCAGGGTCTTTGAATGTTTATGTTGCTTCTGCTAATCACTTTTTAACCAAAACTGAAAGAAAAAGTCACCGTCTGCTTGCCACAAAGGAGACATCATGTAACGTTTTGGTTTATGTAGAAAACTGACACCGAATCTTGTCGGAGCACCAGACTACCTTTCTTCTTCTGTTGGAGATTTAACAATTTTCCAATTAAAAAAAAAACACGTAAGGTAATGAAGTCACGATGTTTCAAGTAAGACTAGACTGCAAAACCCATACCGGTAAGAAAGAAGCAGGAGGCGGAGAGCAAGTGTAATAAGTAAAAGGGGTTAGCGAACGTAGAAACATACTTACCTGGACGGGGTCAATGGGTGATCACGAAGGCCCATGGCCTAGGATGGTGACTTCCATTGCACTTGGGAGGGGTGCCTTCTTAAGGTCTCCCCAATGAGGGAGAGCCTACGTCATAATTTGTGATAGAGGGGGCCTGCGTTCGCGCGGCCCCTGCCAAGTTACAAGTACAAATCATGAGTGACCTCTAGTTTGCATAGATCAAGGAGATGATTCGGTGTTTGGACTTGGGATTTGTTCTAAAAGTTGGTTTTTCTTTATATTGTAGAGTATTATTGATCCAAAAACACGATGAATTAACAAGAACGCCATGTGGAATGTAAATTACATATTGTAGCAACTGAATGAGGTTTCTAAGTTGAATTTGTTGTAACAAATCAGTTTGAATGCCTGAACACATTTTAGCAAATAGAGTATCTGAATAAAGTACCAACGTCTTTGTTTTCCATACCTAAATCTCAAAATCAAATCCCAAAGATTTGACAGTTTCATTTGTTGAGATGAAGTTGTTATCTTTTGATTAAACTTCTATAGTTAAGTCTGCATGTCTTTCTGTATTATAATGAGACGATTGTCTGATTGCAATAACAATAACTCATCTTTGTAAGTTAATAAATGAAGATATCCTTGATGATAACGTCTTACTGAAACAAGCCAAAAGGATGCCCATCGTGCGTGAGAATTGCTTCTATTTTTTCTCCAAGTGTATCTGCTTCGATCATTAGAGGTTGGTTAAAATTAAGGAGAGCAAGAACTAGTGCTTGCACCGACATCTTCTTGAGTTTATCGTCCAGATTAGATCTTGATTTCTCAAATACTAATATCACTTTAATTCTATAAAATAATTAACACAAAAATTATAATAAAGCGTGAATCGTAATTCGTATTTGATTCTTAAATTTGATCATTTTCTTGTCGTATCTTATGAACAGTTTCTAAAACCGATTCATCTTAATCGTCGTCGCTGCACAAATTTCAACCTTCTATCTGTACCTACGGAATAAGTTGAGAGAGCTATGTAACTCTTACAGAGATAGTTAAGTAAGAAGAAGTAATTTCATTAGAGCTTAAGTTTATTTATAATAAATTTTAGTTATTTTAGTAATTTAATTGAAATTAGAATTTAATTTCAATTAAACTTTAATTAGAATTAAATATCAATTATGTTTAAATAAAATTCAATATCTCATATTAATCTTTATTTATTAAATATGAACTTTATAATCAAGTATAACTTAATTAAAATAACTTTGCTCTCTACAACCTATTATTTATGTGTGACTCATTAGGTTCTCAAATATGTTATCAATGATTATAAATTATAATTTTAATTCATAATTAGAATTATATAAATTAAAAGTTTTAATTTATCTTTAATTCTCTAATTAAACAATTTATAATTATTGATCAAAATTGACAGCTATCAACACATCATGACCACCTAAACATTTAAGAATGTCAAAAGTATTTTTGACTAACTTTTCAGTGCATGATATTTTCGTATAATTCAATCATTTTATAATATAATGTTCCGATTCGAAAGGGCATAGAATTAATATCTACTCTTTTTTAGTTCAATTAGATTAGTTATCTGCTATTAGTTATTTATTCAATTAATAACATTCGTAAACTGTTTACAAAGCGTTATTCTACCTTGGTTAATGATTTATCGAATTAATACTAATCGAGAACAATAGAATATTCTCTCTAATTATTTTTTGGTGATAAATTTTATCTTAATTACTCAACTATCTCTATATAATTCATGCTACATTAATCTCCATATTTAAATCTACGAGATCGACTACTTTCTTCATAAAGAAAAACATAACATGTGTTATTCTTTTTACTTTCTATTAATGTCTAGTTTTAATAGAACAATGATTAGGAATAATATAGTGACAATACATAAATGCAATATAAATTCATTTACGTTATATAATTATTCCATGAACTTTATCATATACATCTAAATATGTACAAGATAAATAATATCTTAAAATAATTGTTACTAAACTATAACCAATCGATTTACTACAGGACATAAACTAAAAGACTATGACTAAAAAATGTTGTATCTTTAGATGTCCAAGCAAAAGCATTTTGCATAAAAATTAAGTTAAAGGTTTGCTAATTTAACTATATTCTCTTCCGATTCTTTGGTAATAGCCTACTAATTTCAAGAAGCTTGTAATTGAACATTTGGATTTGTTGATATCTAATTGTTGACATCTCAACTCATGAAACACTTTTCTTACACTTAAAAGGTGGGATTACCCACTCCAAATACCTCCACATCTGGATCCGATAGAGTAGTGAAGAGGTAAATCACAGTTTAATCTTACTTAGGTTCTCATAAAGACGACCCAATATTTGATGTGCACGAAGAGCCACTACATTAGATGAATTTTTACATTGCCGTTATCGAGACTCGAACCCGAAACCTTGTACTCAATTTCCTTTTGATAATCACTTAAAACACTTTTCTCATTGTACCATGTGTTACCTTTAACTTCTACTATAAACTATTACGTTATTAAAGAAAATCAACACTAATTTTCTCAAGTACTCCTTGAAAATTGAGTTTATTAAACTTTAGAATGTTCCTGAAACATTTGTTAAGCCATGTCATTATTAAGAATTAATAGTAACCTTAATGCATCTAAAGGTTGTTTTATAGATACCATTTTGGTTCATTCTAATATGATAATACCCATCCTTATGTCCAATTTAGTGAAATATAGAGCTCCGTATAATTCTTCTAACAATTCCTCAATTAATAAAATAGGAAACTTATCTTTGATAGTGCTTTTATTCAAAGCTCTGCAGTCAATACAAAACCTCCAAATTCTATATATTTCTTTTTAACTAAAATAACGGAAAAAGTAAAAAAGCTTATACTTTACTGGATAATTCCTTGGAGCATCTCCTAAATCAACTCCTAACCTGCTTATTTTTTGCACTCATGCATACCTATAAGGCCTCAATCCACATATACTCCTCCTTCCTTCAACTGACTTTTATGATCATAAACCCTTGACGGTGGTAAACCAGCTCCTAACTGACATTTTGGTATTCCTCTGATACTTGCTGTAACTCCTTCCCTTGCTTACCAGGCAAAGAAATTAGTTGACCCATACAAGGATAACATTGGATTGGATAGGCCTGGATCCATAGGCCTAAGTTTGGTCCAAAAATTTGTATATGAACTTGACCTGACTCGAGGTTTAAATAGATTTAAAATCTGCAGCCTAAGTTTGAGGTTTAAATAGACTTAAAATTTACAGTCTAAATTTGAGCCCAATCAAAGTAAAATTATATAATTTTTTTAAATATGATACTAAAATGAATGAATAAACATGCATAATAAATGTAAATAAACCTAAGGAGCACCCGGGTCGCTAGTTTATTCTAATATTTCTTAGGTGTTCTTTTTTCCCTGTATCAATAAATAAATAAATAAAAATCCTAATTTGCAATTTTCAAGATTAGATTCAAGAAGAAAAACAAAAAGCTAGCTAGAATGTAGAGACAGAAAATAATTTGTTCGTTATTCGTTTTTCTCGTTACACCTTTTTTTTTTTCTTACAAGGTGTCCTAATTATGGAAAGATACTTTTAAACTATACATACCTAGACTAATCTTCACCCAAGTTGGATAAGTCTCTTGAGAGAAGCAAAACTCTGACCTCAAGTTTTAAATAGCTACATATATGAAAATAGTTTGAACCCACGATCTCACTTAAATCAGGAGAGCCTCTTACCAACTCACCTGCACCGTGAGTTTTCTAACGACACCCGTGAATAACAAACTTCCTAGCCGTTACACTCATCCAATAATATTTTTACCCCTGTCATCATTTAAAACCTCATTAAAACGAACTACGTCGTTTTGGCTTAGCTTCCCTGCTTTTTCCCTCACCGTTCATCGTCTTCCTTCCTTCTGCTCCTCTGTCACTTCCTCTCATAACACTTTAGCTAGTCCTAACGTGTGACTTCTTCACTTTCCGCCATTGTTAATTTCAGTTGTTTGAAATGATTATCATAACAAAAAGAAAAAAAAGAAAAAGGAACACGAAGCTTCAGTACCCAAGTGGATTCATATCTGTCGGTTGATTAGATTTACGTTCAGTTAATACAATGTTAATGATCTCAACTACAGAACCGAAG
This sequence comes from Erythroxylum bequaertii, assembly GCA_024520955.1. Lineage (NCBI taxonomy): Eukaryota > Viridiplantae > Streptophyta > Magnoliopsida > Malpighiales > Erythroxylaceae > Erythroxylum > Erythroxylum bequaertii. The sequence continues at coordinate 5,051,691 of JANIJF010000211.1, read as the reverse complement.
TTTTGTTCTTTCATTTCCAGATCATTCGCCAACTTCCATTTTCAGCCAAATTATGGTAACCTGCAAAAAGAACATATAGTTAAGAAGAACATACAAGTTACAGTAATACGTATAGTTGAAGCTAAGGTATGAATGAAAGAAGCTACGAGCAAGTTTCACTAACCCCAATTTGAGGGACGTATCCGAGCTCTCGGAGTCATGTGGAGGAGGACCATTGGAGGGGTTGCGGACATTGGTTACAGACTATGATGACTGCCCTTCCTCGCAAACCGTATTCTCTGTTGTGTCTGCTGAAATGTATCTGTGACCATTTGATATCTGCATGACTTTCCATTGCACATTTAGAACATATTTTGAGATCACTAACGTAAATGTATTTGTTTACTTATGTTGCACGAACGTAGCGAGAAACATCCTTACTTGTTGTCTTAGTCTCTCATTCTCTTCTGTCAATTGCATTCCCTGCAAAAAGTTTTTTTTTTTATTTACGTATGAAATTGTCCCTTTTCACAAAGAAAGAGAGAAAAACCAAACTCAAATACACTCGAGTTGCTTGCAAAAGATCACCAACAATTGGTGACTCACTTTTCTTTGTAAGTCACCAATCTCTTTCATAACTTTCTCACCCTGTGATCAACACCAAAAATATAATGTAATGATAACAACAATCATGATAATGTGATTTATCAGAAAAAGAACAGCTTACGTACTAACCTTCTTTTCGATCACACGGCTCAATCCAACTTCAAGAGACTTCTCAAGTTTCTGCAGGTCTTCTAGGTCTAGTCCTTGGAGCTCTTCTCCTCTCATCTGCCTATTTTAAAGGGATCCAAGGTAATGAAGTAAATGTAAATCATAATGATTCAATAGCTAATAACAAGTCAGGATTATACTTTACTTGCTGGCATTTGTCAGCGACTTCCTTGTTTAACCTGGAAGAGTTGGTGTCTGCTACCAGCTGCATGAAAAGAACCCGTCATTATAATTTTAGCAGGCAAATTATGTCATCGAGAGAAGAGAGAATGAAAAAAGGAGTAGTATCTCCGCAACGACTCAGAGTTAGCATGTACATGTAAAAGAGGAGTTAAGATCATCTGTCTAACTTTATCCTGTCTTATTCTGTCCAAAAGAAAACAACGTCGTTTTTGCTTTAATTTTTCATGGCACGCATGCACGTCAGACAGAAGAGATCAAACTTCAAAGTAGAAAAGTCAAGCCGCCTACCAGCTTGGCTTGGGGAAAGAAACATGATATCAAAGTCATGTTTAAAAGATTATTATTTATGTTCAGATCAACTTTTGCATGTATAGGATTATTATTAAAACATGTTTATTATAATTCATAGATATTATTAATTTTGTTGATGATATTAGGTGTATATTTATTTATTTAGTATTTTTTGTTAATAATAATTATAATTTTATTATAATGATAATGATAATTATTAAATTATATTTCCATTATAATTTTATTAATCCTTTTGTTATATTTATTATTACAATAATAATGAAATTTGTTATAATCAGTAATTTTCTTCTATTTATTATGAACTTTATTATTTATAATTGATTAATAAATTCCAAACTTAGATCCGAGAAGTTTGATATATAGCATGAGTATATTGAAATGAAAGCATGGCATACAAATTGATGCATCTTATTACATTGAAATGCATGATCAGATAAAGGAGTTGTGACCAGAGTGACCGATGTGGGAAAAGAGCTTTAAGCTCAGGATTATGAAAAAGAGCCTCAGGCTCAGATAATATGAACTTGGTATTCATAATGGATACGGGTCAGAAATGACCTCGATATTTATAATAGATACGGGATAGTAAATTGGGTTGATAGGCACTTGGTTACAACAAAACAAAATAAGAATAGAAACACTTGTGTATTTGCATATACATCACTACATATATCAAATGATTGAATTGTTTTGATTAAGTGAAATGCAGTTGAAGTAAATGAGGTTGTGTTGTGATATGTAATAGCTTACATGATGTACTTGTTAAAGTGTGATGAAATGTGATGTCATATTCAATACTGGATGACATGATATACATGTTTTTGTGATCTAACTTGAGTGAATAAATCGATGATGGTTAACTCACTGAGTTCGCAAACTCATCAAAATTGCAATGTTGTTTTTCAGATTTAAGGGAGTTCTAGCTATCGAGGTTATATAGTGAAGTCTAGTACTTGCATTTTGGGGACAAGAATCGCTCAAAGGTCTGATCAGCTGAATCTGAGGATTCTAGATGGATGTTTTGTGTAATAGCATCCCGTTTCATGTTATATTTTTTATATTGACTTTTAAACAAAACAAAAATGTTGTGCAATGTATATATATGGATACTGATTTGTAATGACATGTGACTTTTATATTATGAATGGAATAGGAAGATATGATCTTTTAAAATGCTTATGATGTGTTTGATGCCTTTAATGAGTTGGTTTGATTGTTCTAATATACAATTTTCATAGAGTATGTTCTTGAATATCCTCTGGTATGTTCGAGTTTATGCTTTGTAAGAGTGGTATGTTACATTTATTGTATTTTTGTTACTTAATTTGCTCTAAGTGCATGTATAGGTTATAATTGTCTTCATAAACTAAAAGGAGAAGAATTTGGATGAAAAGGCAACATAAAAAGAAGATTTAAAGAAATTAAAGGATACACGACCATGTCTATAGAGGTGTAAGTCTCTCGACCTGTGCAAAATTGTAAATTATTTTAGATTTTGGGTTATACATGGTCTAGTACACACCCATGTATCAGACTGTATATCTCCCAAAAATCCTAAAATTTACTATAAAAGGATGTGAGCAGAGGCAGAATTGGATAGCAGACTTTTAAAGATGATTCTAAGTGTGGAGAATATTCAGAATGTTGATCCAAAGACATTGAAAACACAAAGAAATCATTGACAGATCTAATAGAATACATCATCAAACCTGTACCTTGCAAGAACATTCGATAAGAAATAAAGGAAGATTTAAAATTATGAACTTTTTGTTTTCCATTTGTTTTTCTTTCATTTTATGTTTGATTTCGTTTTCTATTATGTGTAACTAAATGCCTTGTTGGTGCCTAGGTGTGATGAATCCTATTTGAGATATAACATGTTTTGATTCTATCTAATGCAATTGTTTTGATTGATCTATTGTGATTCAATTATGTGTTTAATCTATATTCTAATAAACCCAAACTATTAGTACATAAACTGATTTCATAACATAGAGATTGAGAAATCCTATATATGAATAGATATACCATAATTAAAAGAACTTGATTGAAAACATAGAGATAGGTCAACAAAAATCCTTTGGATTAGAGTCAAACCTAATAGTAGAATTCACTAATTGGTAAAGCCATCTTAGTACCTTTAACCTGAATAATATCAGTTGATAATTTATAAGTACTCTCAAGTGAGTTATTAGCGTACCATAGGAATTTCCATGATCTAATAGTCGTTAAAACAATTGCATAATAAAAGGCCAATTATTTAAGGGTTTTAGGGAGATTCATAACCTAGACAATAATTCTTGATATTGATTGTTTTCTAAGTGACTTCTTTCATCTATGTGTCCAATATTGCTACCTACTTTATTTTAGTTGTATAAGTTTTAATTTTCTTTATTAAAATCCAAAATCAATCCTTAGGCTAGATAATAGGAGAAAGGTAATTACTGTAATTACTGTCTTTGCAGGATTGACCCGTACTTGTTGATACTTGCTATAGATATGCCATGCACTCTTGGTAAAATTATATTGGTATAGGAGTTAACCAATCAAGTTTTTGATATCGTTGTCTGGGATAATAATATTAGGAACATTTGGATGTTATTGCTCTGGCCATTATTTTTGTATTTATTTTATTTTATTTGTCTCATATTCATTTAAGTATATTTTGAACTTTTATACTTTAATGGTGTGTTTGTGGTTTATTTTAGGGATTGAGATTTAACGTCATTACCATAATTCATAATGGAAAAATGGAGCTATTATACGTCTTTGTAATACGTAACATCACCATATTGGAAAGAGTCGTTTCCTCACTTATTTTTAAAAGCTTGATAGATGTCCAGGTTGTGTTGCAACATTTGTGAGAGTAATTATTACAATCATGAATATCGAGCACCAACATATATATGGGAGCAACAACATATATACAACCAACCTCAACGCTTATCATAAGAGAATATGTATAATTCAAAGTGGAGCAAACCTTACGCATATTGATAGAATGACTATGCTCCAACTGAATATATATAATATGAGTAGCAATATGAAAGTATTACAGATAGACTAATGGAATACCTAGCGAAGTGGGTAGCTAACCAACGTCAAGTTAAGGAGAGGTTTTCTTCACATGAATAAGATGAGTATAATACCTCATACTATCTAAGCCCCCCAACGTTTTAAAGTGAAGAAGAGACGACAATCAATTTCATAGATGAGGATACATTTCAAGAACGTGAGGAGGGCACTGCTCTTTTGAAAGATATAATGGCCAAATTTATTTAAGAATCAAACATGAGGCATCAAGAAATAATGGCTTGTATATAGAATATGGTGAATCAGATCGACCAACTAGCGAAGATATTATCCGAAGAGCTAGAGGGGAGTTTACCTAGTACTATTGAAATAGATCATAAAGAACATGGAATGGCAATCCTTAGGAGTGGAAACGAGCTTCTAGAAGAAGTCAAGAAGAAAAAGCCTTTGTCCAAGAAGAGGAAGTAGAGAAATAGAAGAAGAAGAATGGGAAAAAGGTGGTCGAGGAAAAACTAGCGTGGGAACCAAAGAAGGAAACTACTAATGAGACATTGGTTGTCACCTTAAGTACAGAGGTTCTCACTCCCTTCAAGAAAAATTGTTTGAGTTGTTCGATGATTTAGGGAGTTTTGTTATTCCTTATTTTATTAACAATTTTTCATTAAAAAGGGCATTAAGGCATTTGATTAGATTGATTAATATAAATTATGTCCTGATGATTATCTTACAATAGGTAGCTTATTTATAGACTACAAAACTGCTTTGTAGATAAACAAGTGGAAGCCATTAATCATAGGCCCAAGATGATGGTAAATAGGCAAGATACATTGAGTTAACAACATTAACAAGCATTGCATAGGAGGCAACCTATGAATTGGGATAGTTTTATTTCAAATTTTATGTTATTTTATTTTTATTTTTATTTGTTTTTATTGTTTTTATCACTTTTCCTTTATATCTTGCAAGGATGTAATCTTATATTAGATGGATCATAATTTAGAAAATTTGTCTTACTCAGGAAAGTACAACAAATCTTCTTACTTATTATATATACTTATATTGTGTACATTGAGGACAATGTACAACTTTAAGTGCGGGGAAGGGGTTAACAATGTGTAAGCTTATTATAATCTTGGTTATAAAATTTTATAAATTGATATCTCGACTTAATTAAAATTTGTCCATTAATATCGTATTTCATTATTGAATTTTGATTTGAATTAGTATGCAAAAGGATGAGAGTTAGAATAAATTTGCTTTTATATGTCACATTTTTATTAATCATTGAGATAGTTGAGTAAAATGAAAATTACATACTATTTACACACATACGCTCATCTTTTTTGTTTGCTTTTGAGCCTAGGAGAAAAATTTTAAAATTTTTAAGCTCTTTTATTTCTTTCATGTGTTTTTTTGAAAAATTAAAACTTTTATGTGTTTTATCGTGTATAGTTAAGCAATTCTAGAACTTGCTTTTATTATACCTATGAAGACCATATTTGCTAAATCAGAAGCATTAAAGTGACAAAGGCACTTAGATTTAACAATTTGTATGAGCCTATTTTTTTTATAATTACCTTACCTTAAATTTACCTTTAGGAATAACCAAGTTGAGCCTTAGCCTTTTTTATTTGATTATACCCAATTAATAACTTTTATCTTATTTTTCTTTGAAGCCTTTTTATTGTTTTGAATCATAAAGGTTATTTACATTATTTGGTTGTTTAAAACTTGTAAATCTTGAAAGGTTCATTGTTTCTTTAATTATGGTACTAAATGCTCGAAAAAATGTTTTAAGAAAATGAGTTTAAGAAAAATTGTGAATAAGTATAGGGTACCAATTGAGTTGCACTAAAAGGACCTGTGTATTTATAAACAAGTTTCTTGTAATGTCTCTTTAATAAATATTTTTCAAATTAACGTTTTTATTATCCTATGCATACCTTACCTAAGCCTCATTATAACCTTATAAAGGCCTTTTGATATTTTTTTTTCTAGTTTATATATAAGTGGTGGAGATGTGATAATATTCAAAACTTATGGTAAGAGTTCTACTATGCATTGATTTGAGAGTTTGATACTTTCCACCTTAAACACTTGAGTGCATTGAGTGGAATCTTAGTGAGGGTATAAAGGTTTATGCTTTTGATTTCAATGTGATTATTGATATGATTAATATTAATATTGCTTAGGAAGTTAATTTTAGGACAACTAGTTTCTAATTGAATGTTAATTCGATTCAATATGACATGATGATTTATATTATGAATGGATAGGTTAAGATAATTGATAGATAGATGTTGTAAAATATATATTTTTTATTATGCTTTATTTGAGGACAAGTAAAAGCTTAAGTGTGGGGATGTTTGATAGATGCTTATTTGATTATGTTTATACCTCGTATTTGATGAATTTTTACTTAATATTTTATACTTTTATTGTATGTTTGGTATTTAACTTGCTCTAGTGTATTTATAGATTATAATTGTCTTCATGGATTAAAAAAAATAAGAATTCAGATGAAAACACATCAAAATAAAGAGAACATTTGAAGCAATTAAGGAAACACAACCGTGTCTACAGCGGTGTAAGTCTCTTAGATCATGCAAAATCGAGAATTTAGAGATTTTGAGTTATACATGATCCAATACATGATCGTGTATTAGATTGTGCATCTCCTAGAAATCCTAAATTTTACTATAAAAGGGCATGAGCAAAAGCAAACTTGGAGAGCAGACTTCTAAAGATGATTCCAGACATGGAGAATATCCAGAAAAGATGATATAGATCTAGAGATGTGAAAAATGTGAAGAAATCATCAACAGATCTAATAGAATACATCATCAAACATCTATCTTGTAAGAGCATTCGATAGGAAATAAAAGGAGATTTGGAATTATGGACTTTTTTTCTGTTCATTTTTCTTTCAATTTATGTTTGATTTTGTTTTTTAATACTTGTAACTAGACACCTTATTAGTGTCTAGGTATGATGAACTCTATTTGAGATATAACATGTTTTGATTCTTTTCCCTAATACATTATCTTTGGAAGGAGAGGAATATTTTTTTCTAGAAGTACTCAGTTCAGAAGCATAAACTTGTTTTTGCCACTATCTAGACCATAAAAGAGCAACTTTTTGGACACAATGTACAAACCACAGGTGGAAAAGCTATGAGAAGGAATTGGAGACTTTCCTAAAGAATCATTAACATCTTTTATGCTTACAAGACAGGTTATGAATTAGAAACCTACTGCACAAGCTGTTTCCTCATATACAACCAGCCCATTTTATAGTCGGGGTTATATCCTCTTTATGAGTTGAAGTTGGTCTTCTAGTAGTTTTAATGCAAGAAACATGTTGGACACATGTTTTCCTTGCTCGCTGATTTGTATGTAATTTCCCATGATCAATACAAATTTATGTTTTTCAAAAAACAAAAAAAATGTATATATATTATAGAGGTTTAAAGAAAGTATTTTATAAACTAATACAAATTAATATGAGAACATTTATCAAAATTTGTGACCAATTAAGAACTTTATCACAAGAATTTCAAATAAAAGCTATATTTCTCGTCTTGGAAAAAAAATTAGTAAAAAGATAATATGATACATTCCTAATATTAATCAATATGTGAACAACTTAGTCACTTGTTACACAAATCTCATTTTCTTCTTATCATTCTGAATTTTAGGATCCATCTAATAAAAAAAATAATTTTTGTGATTGAAAAAGTATGTATCGGCAGTATCTTTTAATACAACAATAAAATGTTCAAGGTAACTTTGCAAATGAATAAAATAATCAAAAACAAAGAAATCAATTATCTGCAACTAGCTTCTATCCCTTATTATTGAAATTCAACACAGACAGACAGTAGCATCAACTTTTCATTGCGCCAAATGCTCGGCGCAAATGGATCCTAGAAATTGATTTCTAGTAGACCAATTTGTATTATTTGTTACAAAAGATGAATTTGGACCATTTAATGTAACCCGAGACAAAGACATTTAATTATGAGAAAACAAAAATATAAGACCCCGATCAATTTCTAGCTAAATTTAATTTCCAAACACTACAGCTTTAATCCTTTACTAACATATACGAGGGAGTGAATTAACTTTGTTATTATTTGTAAAAAAAATTAATCAATTTAAGAATGAATCTAAATATAATTTAAAGACCCAATAAATAAAAAAGGGATCACAAAGATTAAGAATGAAAATATTTAGTTAATCCCCTATTCCCATTTCAAAAGTAGGACTTATTGGAGAGATTAATTAATCACGTAGAGTCTAACAATATCACATATTAAACTATGTAGTATAATCTCATAATATCACATATTGAACTATAGTTCTCCTGGTAGTTTTGTTTTTTATTAAATATATTGATTTTAAGTCCTAAAAGTAAGAGAAATAATAAATTTTAAATTTTATACTATTAATATTAAAATAATTTTATAAATTAATTAAATGATTAATTTTATTTTAATCTTTTATGTATTGTTATGAATAAATATCAATAATATATATTATATTTTTATTAGAATGAATAAATAATAAATCTATTAAATTTAATTTCAAATAAAATATAATCAACTTAGTTTAAACTTTTTTTTATTAAAAACATCTTTATTTATCAAATAATAATTTTTGAATTAAAAATAGAGGGAGAGAAAGAGAGAAACATAAACGGTCCCACGAAGCAGACACCTCACGAACCCAAGCGTCATGGCATTGATAACGAAAATGTGAACGTCGCTCCTGCCTACCTCCCTCCCCACTTAACTGCCATTTTTGTAAACAGCCATTCTATACAAACTAAAAGATGCGCGACTATATATGTATTTATATATGTACGTGCGTAGGAAAGCGTTTAACCAACTAGACTCCAAAGGCATATGCTTAGAATGCATTTAACCAACATGACTCCAAAAGCATATGCTTGGACAATTCTATTAAGGCGCTGGTCAATGGCCTTCTCCACAAGGAGAATAAACGACAGAATGAAACATGATCCTGCAAAGCAAAACATTCATTCATTCTAAACCAAACGAAAGTTAGAAAATCCAACAGACAACATAAAACAATAAAATAAGTATTTCCCGAGGAATAAAGCCAATGATAAAAATTTCAATCTAACTTAAAAGAGCGTGTCGATTCTCTCTCTTTGGCTCTACACGAAATGTACAAGAATGCCAAACAAACACCACACAATTAGACACCATAACAAGAAATATATATATATATATATATATATATTTTGAACTACTAAAAATGAAAAAGCAGAAAATGTTAACAAACAAAAAGGAATTAAAAAAATAAAAAAAGAAAAAAAAGTTGCAAACAATGATGCTTTCACATGCTACCAGCTCTTTCAGGATTGGGTTTTTCAGATTTGAGTTTGGCAAAGTCAACCAAGTCTCCAAATAACTTGTCTTCTGGCTTGGAAGGTTTACTAGATGGCACAAGCGATGCCGTGGAAACATTGTAGGAAGTATTTCTCAAGCTATTATCATCTCTAATGGATAGACCATGCATATGCTGCTCAAGGTACCGTCTTCCTTGTTGCTGACCATATCCATATCCTACCATTTGGTCACCATACATCTGTTGAGGATATGCATAAGCCATCTGTCCACCTTGCATTCCATGCGGTAGCATACCCATATATTGTCCTCCCTGCATTCCTTGCGGTTGCAAACCTACAAATTGATTAGCTTGTGCAGCCGGATTGTTAAATGCTGACAACTGGCCTGTCGTGATCGGTTGGATATACATTCCAACAACATGGTTGCTCCCCATAGGTCCCTGCGGATGCATACCACTTGGCACTGCTTGTGAGTGTGTGACAACTACCTGAGTAAACTGCATTGGTTGGGAATATTGAGGGCTTGCCATTGGGCTACTGTCTGCTGGCTGAGCTTCCCACGGAGGTGGAGGTAGTGACCCACTGCTTTGAGCTCCTATTCAAGATACGCAAACAACAGCTCAATCAGTTCCTACAATTCTATTCCTTCTCTATCAACATCTAAGAGAACATCAAAAACTGAATTGGACATATGCATACCATAAACTGGCGAAGCTGGCTGTTGAGGATGGGTAAGATGTCCATTCCAGGCAGGAGCAGCAGCTTGCATGTATACTGGCTGTTCATATCTAGGAGATCCCATATTTGGGCCATTTCCATTCAGGTGAATACCACCTTCTGGGGATTGAAAACTCTGCTGATGTTGGAGTTGTGGTGACAAAGAATTAGTTTGTCCAGAAAGATGGGTAGGCTGTTCATTGACAGCATTTAGGGGGCCGTTCCCACCAGAAAACATGTCAAAAAGAACAAGTGCATTCTGCTGAGATGGAGGAGTGGTTGGCTGTGGTTCTACCACAGGAACCAGCGCCAATGAATTGTCAGCCTTCGGAGAGTTATAATCGTCACCACTCAACAGGTCAATTTTGCGATTGGTAGATGCTGGAGTATTTGGACCTGGACCAGGAGGTGCAGGGAGCAGTAACTGGTTGAATGGTTTAGCTCCTGCACCAGAACCTGAAGTAGATCTGCACAAAAATCCTCATCACCTATATATCACAAGAAAAAAGCTGTCTTTTTTCTACAATGAACTTGAATTCACAATTCAACTATGAGCCACGGATTGTTGTGACAATTCAGACCTTTAGCACAAATCTATCATCTTGACATAACTGCTATGAGCAATAAACAAAGTCCTATTCCATATATTATTTTGATGTCATGGTTTCTGATCTGAAATAATTACCTGTATCACCCCTAAGGCAACTCTTCAACCAAACATACAACATAATATTCCTAACCATAGGGTCACTATGAAAGTAAAACACGTTAAATATCCATAACCAATTTCAAATAAACATTGACTTGGAAAATAAAATTAAGAGTCTTGATCCTACTCAGAAGTACCACAATTAAATGGTTACATACATAGGAGCGGATAAGTCTGCCAAGAAGCCAACAAATGACTAGCAGCCCATAAAAATGCCTTTACGCAAATTCCCAACAGCTAATAACAGTAATTGATTAGTCCATCCATCTTCACCAAAAGATGATGTTATGTTATCTCCCTCATTTTCGTGGATCCATATGTGCAACTTATAATGTTATTTCTTGATTCCCATCAACACAATAATCACCATCTTTTAAGCATACATGATGCAGCACATGTAAACCAGTAAACAAAATTTACATACCCTCCAACTTGTTTGCTATTATCACCAGTATCAACAAGAGGAGCATCAACATCAAGAAGTGCTCCACTAGATTCAGGTTTTGGTTTCCCAGCTGCAGCAGAAGTTCCTGAAGCTATGGCTTCATGCTTGGCTAGTACACGCTGCAAGTCATCATTCAAAGCTAATCCTTGACATAGCAGAGATTCATCCCTGAACCATATAGAAGAGGGTGGGAAAAAAAAAGGGCAATTTTTAAGTTGCATATGAAACATACAAGAACTAGATCATCGTTCCATTTCACAAATACTTCATAACTTAGCTTCACATTATGCAACTAACTAGTCTTATCAACATGCACAATCATTACCCTTTTTGCAGGCATTATCTATGATAGTATCATGGGGCAAGCAAAAGGTCATGGATAAGGCAAGCATAAAGCCAAAGTTGTGAAAAGATACGTGTTAATAACTGAAACATTTAATGATCTCCACCTAAAAGTAAATAAAGCCATCACCCTTACAAAATTGATCACCAGAATTAATGCACCTCAATTAGTTTTTCATATGGTAGCAATCCGTTGCAAGCCCATCAAAATGGTAATACGGTAACACAACAGTAATATCCCAGACCCAGAACAGACCTTCAAAACAGATTTTCTTAGAAGTATAGGCAATAAACTTAACACACTAAGTACAAATTGCAAACAGAGTTAAGACCCTAGTAGAAGCATATAGAAACAGTAGAAAATTGAATAAACCAAAAAGAATATTTTAAGCATCAGAAGCACAAACATACAAGCCTCCACACCACATAAATGAGCAGATAGAAGAAGACAAAATAGAATGCATCTGAAATCAAAAACAAGAACAGTTAAAAAGGTGGAAAGATAACAGCTTTCAAATGTATAATATTTTGAAAAAAGGGTAGGTGAAAATTAGAACTCACGAAGTTGAATTAACAAGATGTACCACTCGTTGCTTATATGTGCGACACTGGTCAACAAGATCAACTATAACCTCCTGCCTCAGCCCCTACAAATTTTGAGTAAAGAATTACCCAACGCAATAGCAGAAAATGATAAGGACAAGAAAGTTAACATCAGCATTGTCCTGATATCAAAAGAAAACTCACCATGAAAGAACATTGTAAAAAGAGAGAACATAATATACTCTGATCATAAACTCTTATATGCACCAAAAAACTGATTAGAAGTAATATACCTCTTTATTTACTGGATCTAAAGCATTTAGCATCTCAGCAAGGACGTCCATGATGCCCCGTGCATTCTGAATTTCCGTCAAGCTAAAGAAGAAAGTTTTGAATTAAAACAAGATCCGGTAAATGTTTGCTATTGTCACAGGCAAAGGAGGGTGCTTGAAGTATGTTAAGTGACAATCATGAATACAAGAGAATGAACAATTTAGTTTCTTCTGGAATGTGACATGGTACTACCCAAGCTTATTACAATCACTGTACAGTACTTGGATGGGACGCACAAAAATTAGACGTATAGTTACATAAGAAGATTCAGTTCATTCAAGTACCACACGTACCTCAAGGTTGGAAACTCAGACTCTGCAGAAGACTCTGTTGCCTCTTGCCTGAAGTCATTATTTCGCAGATTTTGTGGATAAGAAGTAAGAGGTTGTGTTTGTGGAGGTGTGAATACAGGTGCAGAACTATCAGATCTCTGAGGAAATACTGCCCCGGCCCGCTGAAATAGCCAGTAATGTTACTCAAACAAAGATAAATGGCAGTATGAAGTTCATAAGGGCTACTTATCTAACAAGATATAGGAACTCATTAACAGTTCATAGTGAGTTGACCAAAAAATGGCATAGTTTAGAAAGGCTAGGGAGGATTCCAAAGAACTGTAGAAGGTTCATACCAACAATTCTTGGTATGCAGCATAATACTGTGGATATCTAGCCCTTGGACCACCAAAAGCTTCTTGCCAAGTATCTATCAGGGTCAATATCTTTTCTTTGACATGCAAGTCCGGCTACAGTTAAGCATTATAAAGATTGAATAAATTTTATGAACAAAATGAAATTGGAAGTCGGACAGAATCTTACTTCACAGGAACATTCCTCACCTTTTTCTTCACTATTTTAATCATATCATGCAGAAGATCCTTTTCTGCCACATGCATATGAACTATGTCCCCACAATTCTTGATGATAGTCTCCAGCAGCTAGAAGACAGTGTCCATATCAAAAATGAACTAAATCATACGAAGGAAAAAATAATTAAAAATGACGAGATATGCAACACAGTTGCAAGCAAAACCGTTCATTTTCTACGCTTTATCAGTTCGGTAAACTCTCTGGAGAAACGTTTATGCCCCCACACTTGGTTCATAAATTGGTGCTCAAGCACAATTTCAATAAACAAACAAAAAATAAGTGGAACCAATCCCAAACCACCACAACAGAATACAGCCAGACTTTTGAATTTTGCACATAAGATGTATGTATACAAAACCCCGCAAATACTAAGTTGACTTGACAAATTTATCATATCTTTAAGCATATCACAATGATAGTTCTTTGCTCACCAATCAAATTAGCTATGAGAATTAAAATCATGGCTTATATGAATCGTGCTAATACATGTATCAGGAAAACGATTCACTATACAAATAATTCTAGGAGTATGTATAAAAAATGAAAAGCTATCCATAAAATATATCATGAGATATAAAAATCACGTAACAATAACAAAATTATTAGCTAAGGTTTGAGAAATATAATGCTATATCAACAATAAACATAGCTAATTAAAAGAGGGAAAAAGATTGTGAAGGTTACTGTCAGAGCAAGAAGTTGAACTTTTGAGTTTTTACTTCCGAGGCGCTTCTTTATTCCTTTAACAACATCTTTTGCTTGCCTGATAACCAAAGTTGAACAATGATTTCAGAACTGAACAAAGTCAACAAATACTAGCATTTTATAAGTCTGTATCCATGAAGAAGTGCAGACTTACCAATGCATTGATTTCAAATTCTATGCAAAATAAAACAATACAATTACAGATTAATAGAGTTAATCAAAAGCTCTTGCACTAATCTCATATCCCAATTTCCCACATTAAAATTCTTAATATATAATCAACAACTCCTGCACTAAGTTCAGTATCCCAATTTCCCACATAACATTCATAATATAGCTGTTCAAATTTCCAATTTAAATCCTGGAAGTTTAATTTATGAGCAGGTAAATAGTAAAAGTCATATTCTCTTGGGCTCACTGCTGATCAGATTAAAAAACGTGTAGGCATACGCGGAGAAGGGCCCCAACATTATAACTTCATTATAAACATTGAAGGTAAAATTAATCTAAAGCAACACATTCATAAACCCAGAAACCAAACAACAAAAACAAAAGATATCGACTTTGTCCAAAGGAACATACTGTTTCCTCAATTTTTACTCAACTGTTTGATAAAGTAAAATTCATATGAAGGCACGGAAATGAATAAATCAAAACATTTAAAAAACAAAAGGAAAGGGAAAAAGGATGAGATTTAAGAATGAAGTGGTGGCGCGTACCCAGGATCATGATTGCATATGTCGCAGATCTCGATGTTCATGGCCCAATCAGGCCCGATCAGCATGTCGCTCGTGGCACGTTCCACCATAGAATTCACCATCTCTTCACTTCTCAATCAATCAAACCTTGCCCGGCGAGATCTTCCGCTAGTTCCGGCAGTTCCAGGTGGAACAAAGAGATTATCCGCCAAATCAATTAGTTGGTCCTTTATGCTCTCGATCAACACTTCTTCCAAAAGTTCCTCTCCTATCTTCTCTTCTGTTCGTTACATAAAATTTCAATTTGGTTTCTTTACTTTTTCCGTCGAGAAAAAAGGGAATTTGTTTTTTCTGTTTTTAGGTTTTAGATTACTTTTGGGAGGTCGGATTAGGAAAGAACAGACAAATCATACGGTGACACGAGCGCAATCTGTGATGTTCTCTGCCCCCTCTACCCCACCCTCTTGCTTCCGCTGTGTTATCTTCGATACCGTTGTTTGACCGACCGACCTTTTTTTTATCCAATGACCATTGCTCATACAACAATTGACTAATCAAACTCCGAGACCACGTCGTTTTGACACGGATGTCATCAGAATCACTGACCTCGCAAAATTAAAACTTCAAAATCAAATTTGGCAAGAAAACGTTCTACCCCAAGCAGGTGGTCCAATCTTTAATCTTATTGTGGGTTATAAGGTTTTCAACCTAGTGAATTGCACCAATTTACCTTAGTGCAGTGTCTATCCCGAAGTATATCCAGCAATTTACCTTAAAGCAGTGTCTATCCCAAAGTATATCCACTCATCATTTATCTTTTCTTTCAAAATGGGCACATTGATACAATTTATCTCACCAATTTAAACCTACTTTAAGAATTCTCGATTAGATTCACTCAAATTATTAAAAATTACAATGACCGTTTTGCAAAAGATAGAGAAATCTTTATCAAAATTTTTAACAACTACCCCATTTTCAAAGAGCATGAAACTATCAAGGACGCAGATATAAGATAGTCCAGGATTGCTTGCCTTACTATCTGTATAAGCAATGGCATTTATCCACCTATTGACAAACCACCTAATCATCTATTTAAATGGGAACTCATCAATCAATTCAATCTACAATGCATTGAAGGCGTTTTTATTCAAGCAGCTCGGATCAATATCGAGTCAACCATTAAACTCAATTATAAAGGACTCAACCAATGTCAGCAACTTCAACGTCGTCCTCAACCTAAATGTAAATACTGTCCATCCACTGCTCAGCAAGAGGAAACCGAATCAGTTGACGCAATTATTAAAGAATAGAATATATGATCATCAACAAAGGATGTAGGCCAGATGGATGGCCTGTTTTTTATATTTTACCATCTTCTCTTCTGTTAGAACTTTACTTTTCGCTTTAGTATTTTTTCTTTTTTTTTCCATATTATGTAAATTATTGTACGACGTTTGCTTTTACTTTAGCAGCTTTTGTCGGCCAACATGTTTTGGCTTTTTTTTTCTACGCTAGCCTATATATGTAGCATTCGAGCTTCAGAGCTCTTCATGAAATAAAATAATCTTTGAGTTCTTACCAAATTCTCTCTGCTCTTTGCCTGGGATTGGCTTCAAATTCAAACGAAGTTCTAGGTATGACTTTTGGTTGGGTCGGCTGTGCTAGGCCTAGGCCCAGAGCGTTCAATCCATGCATCCACGGCCCATTCACAGGAGTTAGTCTCCCATGCAAACACAATGATCTACGTGAAGACCTA
>JANIJF010000211.1:4999747-5015185 GCA_024520955.1 Erythroxylum bequaertii | reverse complement strand
GTTCATACTCCAGCTGGTGAGCTGCAGAGACAAATTAGGTCCTGGATTGCAGAGAACTTTGAATTTCTTTCAGTTACTGGAGATGATGCATCTGGGGGAACCACTGGTCAACTAGAACTACTTTCAACCGCAATTATGGATGGTTGGATGGCTGGGCTTGGTACTGCAGTGCCTCCTATCACAGATGCTCTTGGTCAGCTGTTATCTGAGTATGCAAAGCGGGTATATTCTTCTCAGTTGCAACACTTAAAGGTATGCCACTTCATTGTTTGCGAGTGGATGATAAGTAGCTTTCCAATGAACAAGTTAAGGTTACGTTTCTATGTGTTTTTGATGTGAGGATCGAATATTTTATTCTCTATATGGTCAATAACCTTCCTTTAAACTCATTGTACATTACTACCTTGATTAGCATCTTTGTGTGTGTCTGTTATTTTTATATTTTTTCATATTCCTTGTTTTATTAGTGAGCTCCTTTTTGGTTGATATTACATGGGGGCATTTTTTCATATTCCTTGTTTTTTCAATAACCATTCGTGGTAATGTTGTGTTTTTGCTTATTCCATCCGCCTTCTTTGAAAAGCCACTTTACTAGAGGAGTTTGTATTATTCTGATAGAAACTTGATCGTAGAAGCAAACTTGCAAAACTCCCTTCTTGTGTCAGAACTGTTGGTGTTAGGAAGAAGTGGTCAATCTTGCAGGATTGATATAATTTGTATAACTCAGAAATATAAAAAATGGTTAATGATCATGGTCTAAATTCTTCTG
The DNA here is from genome assembly GCA_024520955.1 of Erythroxylum bequaertii. Classification (NCBI taxonomy): domain Eukaryota; kingdom Viridiplantae; phylum Streptophyta; class Magnoliopsida; order Malpighiales; family Erythroxylaceae; genus Erythroxylum; species Erythroxylum bequaertii. The sequence continues at coordinate 5,014,416 of JANIJF010000211.1, read as the reverse complement.
GAGATGTGTCAGTCTCTGCATCTGTTATGTGCCCGTGCTTGGGATCGAGTCCAAGGACGATTCTCAGGAAAGTTAATCTCTTTTCCCTTATTTATGTTGGTCCCCTTCCTTGCAGAACCTATTTTTGGTGATGAAAAACTGGCAGCACTTGTCAAAGACAAGGTTTGCCGAGATTGGGCTAAATTACTCTACTCCTAATTAGCTAATTTTTATGATAACTTCTTCCTTTTTTTATTGCATAACGTAATAGCATTATATAGGCAAAGACACATAAAAGTTCCACCTAAACTAGGACTCCTAGAAAAACTCCTATTAAAGCTGTTTTAGGACTCTTAAAAAGACTCCTATTCAAGCTGTTTTTATTAACATAACTATAACAGAAACTAGTGCAGAAATAGTAGACTCCTACAAAAAATAAAATACTCCTCTAATAGACTCCTAATAAGACAATCCTCTTTGCAAGTAGTAGGTTCTTTCCACAATGCATCCATATCAGCATCTTGCTACCTTAAGTAGGTGCTAATATTGTGATTACTAATACTGAGAATGATTAACATATCTGTATTACCAAAGTTGAGAGTATATATGAAAGCATATTTGATTGAAGTACAGTTAATTTGAATGGCTATATATGGTAAGTTATCCATTACCACCTTGGTACTCTGTCACTTAGTCTTCATGCCCTCAAATATTTTACTTCCCATTTGCCTGAGCTCTTAATTTTGCTGCTGAAAGTTATTACAATCTTTTTAAAGAATCTAAGAGCTCCTATAACAAATATGTTACCTAATATATCATTCTGGTTAGCATGCATAGTTAGAAGAGCATTCTACATCTTTAAATTCACGTTTCAAAAGTTCCCTTTAGCACTCTACTTTATCCTTTATTTACTGCCTGTAACATGCACTTTTTCTACAAGGTTCTACCTACAAAACTGAAATTGACTAATTAGATACTAACCTGCATTTACGTCATTCTCTTTGAATGTACAGTTCTGCACTCTTAGAATCTGTTTTGAGATTCTAAGCATGTCTGATTTCTCTTTGTACTGCCGCTTTTATTTTTATCAGGATATTGCTGGGACATTAGCCACGGAGGAAGCAGGAGATGCAACCCAGGTTTCTAAACTGCGTTCTGCTCTCGAGTCTGTTGATCATAGGAGAAGAAAGGTAATTTTCCTGACCAGTATGTTTTCCCTCTGCTCTTGAGTTTGTTATAGATGCCTCGCTTGTTACAAGGAGTCTATTTTCCAATCAATATGCAATGGTAGTTATTCGTGCTTCATGGTTGATTGAACTGCTGTCATTCTTTGGTCTGTTTGAGTTATCGAGAATGAGAATATTTGAATGATGTGATTTAATTTCCCAGCTGAGGTCGTAAAATGCTCAATGCTAATGGATATGGAAGATTGGGATGCTTATGCGATCCATATGTCAACGAAACCTTATGCGATCCATATGTCAACGAAACCTTCTGTCAAATAGTTATTTATTTAGGATGAAATGTTTGTTACTTGTGCAATTTATAGTTTTCTTTGGAATGGATGTTTGAAAATGGGAGTTCTATTTCATTTTTTTGTTTTCTTCTTCTACATAGCCTTTCGAGGCAGGGTAAAATTTGGGACTAGAACCATGTGCAATAGTACCTAGATTTAAACGTTCGCGGGATAATTACTTTGGCCATGAAATTTGAACTAGAATCATCATGGAATTTGAAGTATCATGTTGCTGTTGATATTATGTGTTTGAGAAAGGTTATGAACCAAGTATGATTCTGCTGTATGGTTATTGAGTCCTCGGTACATTTTTTTCTTTCACTCGAAGTCTTTCTCATATTGATGTCGCTTTGCGAAGTGTATATCTTTTTGTAATAATCCTGTGCCATTTATTTTTGTTATATCTTGATGCAATTAATTTATGCTGTTAGATTTTGCAACAAATGCGAATTGATGTAGCCTTATTGACATTGGATGATGGTGTTTCACCCATTCAAAATCCTCCAACTGCTGCAGAAGATGCGCGATTAGCATCTCTAATTTCCCTTGATGGCATATTGAGGCAAGTCAAGGTTTGTACCTGTAAACGAAACTGATCTTATAGTATGTTGAAATTGAAAGGAAAACATGAAGCAGTGATGTACTTGGTGTTTTGAACAGGATATACTGAGGCAATCTTCTGTAAAAATGCTGCGTAAGTCTAAGAAGAAAGCATTGCTTGCATCTCTAGATGAACTAGGGGAACGGATGCCTTCTCTTCTTGAGATCGATCATCCATGTGCCCAAAGGCAAATTGCTGATGCTCGTCTGGTAGTCCAGGTAGATGAAGTTTGATATGGTTTTTTCTTTTTCTTTTGCTGCTTTTATGTCAGGTAGACATTTTTTATCATAAGATCAAGTTTCTTGTTCGGTGGGCCGAGAAATATGCAGAATATGATAAATATGCAACGTGCCTGTCTACTTGGTTTAAGAGGATCCAGTTGGGGAAGACCAATTCCTTTTTGTTTTGATCTGTCAAGACCAGGGAAAGTGTTATTGTCGGATGATAAGGAACCTTTTTTTCATTGCATTTGAACGAGAAACTTCTGTCCAATTTCAAACTTGATTGTAGCTCAGTTATCTTGTTTAGACCTAATCCTTCACTCTGTTGACGCTGCAGCTGATTCCTGAAGAAGATGACGACCTTCATGACCTGGCACAAATGCAGAGATCACTTACAGATTTGGGTTTGAGTACTGAAACTGATGTGGCACAGTGGAACGTTCTGCAGTTTAATACAGGCTCAACAAGTCCGTTTATCATCAAGTGTGGAGCAAACTCAAATTCTGAACTTGTAATTAAGGCCGATGCAAGGGTTCAGGAGCCTAAAGGTGGTGAAATTCTGAGGGTTGTTCCAAGACCATCTGTTTTGGAAAATTTGAACTTGGAAGAAATGAAACGAGTATTGTCGCAACTTCCTGAAGCTGTAAGTTTACTTGCCCTGGCAAGGACTGCAGATGGTACACGAGCTCGGTATTCTAGATTGTACAGGACTCTAACAATGAAGGTTCCATCACTGAGGGATCTAATCGGTGAGCTTGAGAAGGGGGGAATACTGAAAGATGTGAAGTAATGAGTTCCAAGCCTGCAAAATATCATATCCTTTTGTAATATGTATTGTGTGTTCATAATATTCTTTCGGGTGGGAAGGTAGTACGAGCTAGGATTTTCTGAGCTCAAACAAACAATTTTTTTGTATCATATTTTGCTATTTATTTGAGCCGAGGAAATCTGCATTTAAATCTTCAACCCAGTTGCAATGTAATCTACACATGAGTTTGCTTAGTTCTTAGCTTCTTCATCTAACTAGCAATTTTCTCTAACATGTTTCATTATTCAATTCATTGGCCAATGCCATTTTCTAATAGGAAGAATCCCAGAAACCATTTGTTATTTGTTGATAATCTCATGTGCAAGTTTTTCTTTTCTTATGCCGCATTCATTTTCTGGGACTAATAAGAGGAAACATGGTCTGTAACATCACCAGGGTGATAGATGCATGGTGGCAACAATTGCACAACTGAAACTATTGCGAGGACATGATTTCCTGTACTAACATGGGTAGTAGTCTTTTGTTGGTTAATAGTGCAAGTGACTGGGGACTGATATGGTCGTTTGTTTTGTTGTTTAATGTAGTAAATATCTCCGCGAGTTCTTTCCAACTGATTTAAGCTGGGCTTCTGGCCGGAGAATCCGGTGATGCTCACTCCATCATTTTACAAGCTGTACGTATATATCAGCCTATTTACGCTATCTATAAAGAGATTTGTTGGTTCTTATTACTTTATTCAGTAAAAGCTAATTACTCTGCACCAGCCGTCGATCCTTTCGAGTCATCCTATGTTATTACTTTCAACAAGGTTTATGGCCATGATCCCTTCTTGGTTCCCGAGGATATTTTGTTACCATTATAAATTAAACCCGTATTTCTAATTTTAGATTTTCATCTAATATTTTATTATGTATAATAAATTTTGATTATTTATTTATATAAGTCTATATAAGATCTGCGTAGAATCTGTAAAATAACTGACCAAAATTTCACGAGATAAGACGGATTAAAATTTTACAGATCACCGTCAAGCGCGTAAAACATCTCCGGTTGAAAGAGCAAAATTTTCCTCTCGCGGGGGTGACTCACCATTCCAAATGGACCCAGACGTCCTCCTCAGGGTTGTCACTCACTTTCTCGGCCTCCGTGACTTCTCCTCTGCTCGAAAGTACGCTCTTTTAGCACAACGCTCCTACCCAGCTCAACTCGAGTTTGCTAAAGCCATCGCCGTCGCCGACGTTCTCCTTGCCTCAGGCAACCCTCTCAACAACGGACCCGACGAGTGGTTCTCCATTCTCCAACTCAATTCCTCGTCCCATTGCGACTTCGAAACTCAGTTTGAAAATCTCTCGACCCTGTTAAGCCCTGTTAGTAATCACCACCCTTTTGCTCGAGACGCGTACCAGCTTGCTTGTAATGCATGGTCTGTGTTATCTTGCCCAGAAAAGAAAACCCATTTAAAGAATGGGGTTAAGAACAACGGTGATGAGTCACAATTTAAAGAAAAGATTGGTGCATGTGAGCAAGAAAAGGGGACGTTTTGGACTGTGTGTCCATATTGTTACTACATGTACGAGTATGAGGAGGTTTACAAGGAGTGTGGTTTGAGGTGCCAGCACTGCCGCAAGGCTTTTCATGGGGTGACGGTGGCGCCGGAGGCGAGTATGATGGTTGAAGGGAAGGATGAGTACTATTTTGGATATGGATTTTCCCCCTTAACATCTGGTGTGGATGGTTCCTCCGGGGACAAGAAAAAGAGAGGCTATGGTGATGGTGAATGTGGTAGTGGTTTCTTAGATGAGAAGAAAGGAAAAGACGGTGCATTTAAAGCTGGTGCGCTTAACGTGGTCGAAATTTCTGATGATAGTGAGGATAGTGATTGTGATCTAATGGGAAGTAATAAAATTGGGAACGACTATGGTGTGAGATTAGAAGAGGAGACCGTGGACAAGATGGGTGGAGTGAAAAGGAATATGAGAGTTGGTGGGGCAGGCAACGTTATACAGGGGAGAAGTAGAACTGATGTTAAGCCAAGGGTAATCAAGAATGTGACGTTGATGGCGAGGCACACGAAAAGCAAAATGAATAAAGGAAAGCAGGTTGAAGTAATTGAATCTGGCGAATGGATGCAAATGAAAGGGCCAAGTATAAATGCTGAAATTGGAGAACTAGTTGGAAGCACTGAGGGGAATAGTGGAAGTGGAAATGTAAATGGAAGTGGTTATGTTATTTGTGAAGGTGACTTGGAGTTCTTTCTGGGGGAGGATGATATCTATATTGGTCTAAAGAATACAGGTTGACAGTGAGCAGATGATGCTTTCTGGAAGGCAGTTTTGACACAGTGATTTTAGCACTGGATCTTGTAGTTAAGAATAAGCGACGTTTCCGTGTACAGCTTTTGACATAACCAGCCATGGTTTCTGCGTACAGCTTTTGACATACTTCTTTTTATCTCATTGGTATAACCAATTTACATAGACATGTTTAGGAGTTGGCAGTCTGCTGCTATCATGCATGTGCATTAGTATGAAACTTCTAATAGCATAATTCTGGATTTTGTGGTGTCTAAAGTTTTGTGTATTCTTGATAAAGTCTAAACCTTCTTGTTTTAATTACCCGGACTTTGCAGTGGATCCTGTATGGTCTTCTGTTGTTTCTTTAACCAAAGATCATTTCTAGATTAGTAAAGGTTCTACACTCTGTTTTGAGGTCATTTTGGTAGATTTAACCATCATAAATTCTGAAAGGTTTAGTAGATCTTAATCATGAATCCTTTACTCATGTTTTTCATATAATTCAGTTTAATCAGAAAACTTTAGCATGTGAGTCTGGTATAACACCAGCCAGTGCGTAGGGCTTAACACAAGCTCTTAATCCTGACGTCTTTTAAATTGAATGTTCAGTCACCTTTCCATTACTGTGTAATTAAATCATTCTCAATAGTAAAGAACCTCACTTTCATGTTTCCTTTTTATGGGCATCACAATCTGCAAGATCAACGTTTATGTTTGGACCTTTCTTTTATGAGAAATTAGTAAAAATCAATTTATACTCAAATCTTGCTCATTTCTAATAATTACTAATGTTATCACATATTGTATGATATCACATATGTTACAAATGTTAGATAACACAACTACTAGAACCATAGTTACACACTTAACCCTCTCTTTTTGTTTTGCAGAGAATTTTTGTTATTATAAGTGTAGAACACAGTATTTAAGTGCTTTCTTTTCTTGGGAGTATTGAGGAAAACAATCTGCATTAAGTTTTGGGAATATTGTCTCTTATTAAAATCACAAATTGTCTGATACAGAGTATCTTGGATTTAAGGGCAAAATCAATAGAAAATGTCTATTAAGATTCTGTCATTAAAATAGATTTGGTTTGTTATTCTAATCTTCCTTTCTTCAATGAAAATAACATGTGCCACCATTACTGTGCTCTCTAAGCTCGTACAACGAACTTTTACAAGTCATCTTTAAAAAAGTACACTCTTTGGTTTTATTATATTCTTTGCATAGACGTAAATATTGTTGAAAGAAAACCATCAGTTTTTCAACTTTCCCTTTCTGTTTCTAGTGCTGATTTGTGAGACCTGCCAATTTTTTAACATTTTCTGCATGGATAGTCTGCAAGAGGTAGTTTCTTATGCTATCAAATCACCCCATTTCCTCTCATGTCCGTCTCTTTTCCTTTCACTCTCTGCATGCGTGATTCTCCTGTTATAGATGTAAACAGTTTGGTACTTATTTGTGTAAAAACCAGCAGGTACGTGGCATGCGGCGTCTGGCAAGTTATTGTGCTGGTGGAGGAAGTAGCTTATCATCAGGAAAAATGGATTTCCGCAGCTCTGTTGGGATGTTAGCTAACTCTAAGAAGTCATTAACCAGAACAGTTTCCAAGAAAGAGGCTCAAGCAATTGCCTCCGAGAAGCACAAGTTTTCTGAGAGGAACAGAAGAGGGCGAATCGCTAGCCAGTTTGCTGCCCTCCGTGTTATCCTTCCTAACGTGACAAAAGTACGTAAGTTCCATATATAATCTGCAATATTAGTTTTATAAGAGATTGTAAGCTTACCAAAAGAGTTAAAATTATAGAAAATCCACTTTCGTAAAATCGCTGAGTTGCAAAGATTTTATCAACACTTACTAGTTTCAAGTCACATATAAGTTAGTATGATAACATGGAGAACACTACATCCTGATTAAAAAAAGCAGAGGAACAAGGCATCAGTGCTTGCAGAGGCAATCAAGCAAGTAAGAGAGCTGGAGAAAGTTGTATCAGAATTGCAAGCAACGAGAGACAGTAGCAGGGACATGGAATGTGCTTTTCCTGGTGGGAGAGATACGTTAAGGGTGGAAAACTCGGAGAAACACAGCAGGGACATGGTGAAGGTTATGTTCAACTGTAAGGACAAGAGGATGTTAATGTCCAACATAGGAAAAGCAGTGAATTCTGTTGGAGGGAAAGTGCTGAGAGCAGAAATGGCGACAGTAGGAGGGAGGACTGGCTGTGCTCTGAGGATACAAGGCATAAAGGGCAATCAAGAGATGATTATCCTAAGGTCTGCTTTGGCAGCTGTTACACAGAGAATATGACCGAAAAATAACAACAGACTAGAACAGTTGTCTCTGTAGCACTGGATGGAAGCTTCGGTGGAGGGTGTTACTAAGTAAAGAAAGTGGTAAAGAAGTGTATATGTGAACTCTACTTCAGGATACAGAAGAATGATCAGTCTAGGTTGAATTTAGCATGAGCTCGCTTTAACAAATTGAATAATTGCAGATACCGACAGATTATACGCTAAGAGATTTATATGTGTGTGTTTATTTACATGAATTCTAGAGACCTATGCCTTTATGATCAAAACTGTATATTTACGCATAATAATAAGGATTAATTATAAAAAAATTCAAACTTTGCTCAATTTTATAATAATAATAAGAATTAATTATAAAAAAATTCAAACTTTGCTCAATTTTATAATTATAACCTGAACTTCAAAACATGATAATTACATTTTCAATTTTGTTCAATTATAATTGACTTGGCTTGATTAATTTTGCTACATAGGCTTGTCATGTATTTTAGAAACTTTAACTATTAATACACGTCAACCAAAATTAACACAAGTAATGAAGATTAATAAAACAATGTCGTTTAATTACATAACTAAAATGACGTCGTTTTAAAAAAAATATGCAATTTAATCCTTATATCTATTTACGAAGTTCCGATGCCCTTGCCCTTCGTTTTTTGTTTGTTCCCTTATTTTTGTTTTATTATCCTAACGTTCTTACTATTCATTTTCAGTTTGTTTCCTTCATTTTTAATTTGTTATTTTAATGTTCTCAGTTTTTCATTTTCAAATTATTCTCTCAACGCCCTTACCCTCTTTTGCATTGCATGAAAATGAAGTCAACTGCGAAGGGCTGAGAGCATCGGAGAATGAATTGAAAACGAAGAGCTTGCTGGTGTACTGCAATACGAACATGGCTTAGGACATCAAGAGAACAAACTGAATAATGAAAGGAATAAACTAAAAACGAAAGATGAGAGCGTCAAGATTGCGTAAACTCATTTAGAGATTAAATCACATCATTTTTTTGAAACGAACTCGTTCCAATTATGTGATTAAACGATATTGTTTCATTGATCCTCATTGCTTGTGTTAATTTTGGATGACGTATATTAATAGTTAGGGTTTCGAAACATGTAGCATGCCACAACAGCCAAGTTAAAAGAGACATTAACATTGGCTAAAATGAAGGGGGGAAAAAAGAAAGATTGCGCATTTTATTGCCATATTTTGAAATTCGAGCTATAATTGTAAAATTAAGTAAAATTTTAAATTTTTTAAATAACCCTAATAATAATGCCAAAAATCTTTCTTTTATTTGCTTGCATATTATTTATTTATTTATTCATGCATTTATAGATCACACGCAAGAAAAACTAGTAATATACTCAATTATCTATCATTTCTCCAAATTTTTAGTATATTGGTAAATCTTATACTTCAGAAAAAAAACAAGTATTTTCATGAAAGGCTTCTTAAATCAGTGAATTTGACAAAATGTTTATGATAGGAGGATCCGTTTAAATATTATATCGACTCTACTGTTACTATTATATTCCAAGAAAATGAAGCCGTGATGTTCATAGCTTCATATGACTGAGCTTTGTGCGATGTAACGCAAGTGAGTTTCTTATTAATGATGTTGATATTTTGGTGAGGAACTTGAAAACTCTTGAAATTTCCAAAACACTTCTTAATTAAAAACAAAAAAAAGAACAGCTTAATCAACACTTACTTTCTTTTTACATCAATAACAATAATTCAGTCCGTGCTCATCAAAGCTGGATTTAGAGAAGATGAAGTAATTGTATAAGCATTAATTCTATAGTCGCCTATGGCATTTACGTTGCTTGTTGCTTTGTCTGGTTCAATAATACCACTTAATCCTAGTGAGTTTTAGGTCCTATTGGACCACAAACTTCACAAGCTCAAGCTTAGATTGTATCTAAACACCTTCGAAATCTACCTTAAACCCTGCAACAAAAACCACACAAGTCATTGCCTTTCTATGGTAGATTGCCTGTCTTAAGCTTTCTTTCAAAAAGGTGAATTTCAATAACAGGTCAAGTTGAGAAGGTGAACTAACAAGTTCTTTTCTTAACTTCTCCACCTACCATCTCATCAAACACAAGAAGGGAAGAACTCTGTATAAATACCTGTCAATCAGCTGCTTTACACCCAAGTCACATGCGCATCTTACCTGAATTTGCAGAAGAAGCTAGCATTTTCCATTATCACTATAATGCCTTCCTTGAAGTTCTGTTTCGTGTCATCTCTGATTTTAGCATTATGGTTGTCAGGCATCAACATAAGCATAGCAGCTCGACAACTTCTGGACACGAAAGCATCCCCACCACCAGCATTACCACTGCCTTCAGCTCCACCGCTACCTAAGACAACCTTGCCACCCTTGCCTTCAGTTCCACTGCCAACCCTCCCAACTCAGCCTTCTCTGCCAAAGAGTGCACAGCCATCATTGCCTTCAAATCCATTGCCAACACAGCCAACTCAACCAATTCCACCACAGACGCCACTTCCCCCGTTGCCGTCACTGCCAGCGCAACCAACTCTTCCAAAGACTCACATTGCCTCCATTGCCTTTAAGTCCATTACCAACACAACCAACTCAGCCAACTACACCAAAGACAACACTGCCTCCATTGCCTTCTCTGCCAACTCAACCAGCCCCGCCTAAGACCACATTACCTCCATTGCCATCAACTCCGCTACCTACACAGCCAACTCAGCCTAGTCTGCCAAAGCCTACACTGCCACCTCTGTCAAATCCAAGCTTGCCTACATTACCCACTGCCCCACAAGTAGCTATACCACCAAGACCAATCCCCACTATTCCTATTATACCTTCAATTCCAACCATTCCAACGACAATCCCCGCTATCCCCTTCCTCTCCCCACCACCATCAAATTAAGTCATTAATTCCCCTAACCTATGTCACAACATTATCAAGTCTACTAGCTTATCCCATGGTGGTTGTAGATCAGGATCAACCTGCGATATGCACTTATTTGAGTTGTACATGTGTGAAATTTGCATTCTTTTTCCCAGTCATTCCAATACTATAGTTGTCTCTTATATAGCTGATTGTATTCTTCTAGCTGTTGATATATATTCTTGATTTCATACTATGATTAAATATAATCAAATAAATATAAGCAATGTCAATGCTAGCAGATAGCTCAAACACGGGGAAAACTTAAACTTGGAAATAAAGTAAAAGATTGCATAAAAGTAAACTATGGGTGAGTCCTTCGGTTCCAACAACATGAAAAGTAGAGAAATACAGCTCTTATGATATTCACAAACAATGCCTTTCAAAAAAAAATGATATTCACAAATAAAAATCAAGATTATTGAATAAAATGATTTTGAAGAATTCAATAATTTATTTCTTGACAACACTAACTACTATAAAGATTTTGACCTAAAATAACCTCGCTGTATGTTTTTACATGTTCTGGCACCAGGTTCTGTAGTGAGAATTTTAAATAGGAATATGTCTGCTCAAAACAACAAGATTTTAAAATGACCTTCATAAGATCCTCTCTCTGAACGAGGACCAGCACTCAATGTATCAGTATTTAGAGACATGGGAACCATCAGAATAGCCTACTCCACTTCTTCGACCATGCTGAAGCCATGATAAGAATAGAACATGTGACTTTTTCATATGGAAAAATTAGCTGCAGCCATCGTACATGATTGTTTCCAAACAGAGCTAACAAATGCTACTTGGCAACTGTATACTGAAGTGTATATAAGTTCTATGTCCCATCTTTCTTATCGCTTATAGAAAATCAATTCCCTGCTACAATTTGTTTTGATAGCATCCTCCAGGATTTTAGCCTGGTCAAATTCAACTGTAAAGGAAACCATAACAATGCCATCTTTACCAGTATCATATTTCTGTCTAACGTCCTCAGCTTTAAATGATTGCAGCTGTGAAAACCATGAACAATATCAAAATAACGTAATCACTGTCGTGAAAGATTACAATGTTATCAATTTCAATGTTGTAACATCATGAGGTGGAAACACGATGGCATTTAGATGGAGAAACTTAAATGATGTAGCTTATCCTCATTAATATTGTAAAGCTAAAGACCAGCAATGTCCAAATTGTTTAGAGCTTTTCTGAGGCTAATTTATGGGTGCATCAAGTTAAAGTAAAAGCTTTCACTAGAGACTCAACTATTTAATTCCAATTCCGAATAAAAGAGATATAAGTTTGCACATGCCACATGACAGAATTTAGGATGGGCAAAGCATAATTCCAAGACATAATTTCCCTGTGAAAATTGGAGGATAAATGATTTACGACAGTTGTAACAAGCCAAAGGATAAGCAAGAATAAAGGTAAGAAGAGTAATAGCCCATGTAAAAACATCATTTTTCCATATTTTTTATTTTCTTATTTATTCTTTTTGTTGTACTTTGCCACAACAATTATCTTCAGGAAAAAAGAAATCCACATGGACTACAACGTAGATCACCTGATGATGTAGAATTCCAATAAGATCAAAGGGAACCTCCACACCCATGGGAACATACCAAAAGCAAATGGAATAGCCAATAAGAACACTAACAGCCAGGAAGACCATAAAATGATATTATCTTAAGTCTCAATTAAGCACAAAGGCACGCATGATTTTCTAAACAAAGAGTATAAATAAACCACCATATATTTCACAAGACATGTCGGGGAATGTCTCAAGCATTCAGATGCTACACCTCCGTAGGCCCTCACCAGTCCTCCAGTGCCTAGTTTGATCCCACCAAAATACCTATGAAAACCAATCACATAAACTCAATACATATGAAAAACAGATTAAAGACAAGGAATTTCAATGAATTTCACAACCAATAAAAACATCAACCATCACATTATCACATGCAAACTTCATTGGCACCAAAATTCTTTTACCAAATAACATGAAAAGAAAAAGCTGTCAAAATTCATTATGCACCTGATGACAACGACCATAACTCTATCAATCCTAAAAGAAACAATAGCGGAATGTATCGATTTCCCAGCAGTGCCTGAAGGTTCACCGTCATCATTAGACCTGTATTGATCTCCAACCTATTGCTACAAAAAATCAATACCAAAACCCACTTAAGCGAGATACAAAATCCCATAAAGAAAGATCAAAACGATGCCAAGAAAAATGAAAAGAATTTTAAAGAAAAAAAGAACCTTATAAGCCCAGTAGTTGTGGGTAGCACGCGGATCCTTGACCTATCCAACCAACAAATAAGATAACCAGTGATAAATGGATGGTTGGCTTTGTAAAATGGTGGAATCAACAAAATGGGTTACCTAAGAAAGGCAAGAGAACGTGGATTGTTCGTCGAAGACATGGCCAGCGATTGAGATGAATTTGCTCTTTTTAATTTCTCTTTTGAAGGTGACTCTCTCTTCGATAGTGGTGTATTCACCTGTTGATGCTGCTTTGGAGACCATAAGTTGAATAAAGCTCTTATTCGAGTTATAGTTGATAAAACCCTTAACTACCCATCTTGTACCCATAAAGTGTTTTTCGCTGATCAAATTAAAAACCTAAATTCGATATCCAACCATGGAAAACATGCATACCCAATCGTGCGATCTACTAAGACATAAAATACCATCACAAAATTGAAGCATAATCAATGAACTCGTAAATTATAAACACCCAAAAGCAAGAACTCGTAATAACATAAGAGGATAAAGTTGAATGAGAAGTGGAATCTGTTTGTTAAGATACGAGAGTGCAGAATGCAGAGCAAGGCAGAGGCAGAGAGAAGAGAGAATGGACGAGATTGTAGAGCGGAGATAGAGAGAAGAGCGATTTTTTTAAAACATCGAATGTTATAAACATAAATGACGCAAATTATAAACGTTAAGGTCTAGCCGAAAAAGCTAAAATGAGAGTCTTTTTTTAAAAGTTGTATTTGAGCTTTTAAAAAGTCATTTTTATTAAAAAAAAAGTGCTTTTAAATTTTACAGTCAAACACTTATTTTTCTTAAAAATAACTTTTGCGGTGAAAAAAAGTGTTTTTCACCCTCCAAAAGCTCAACCAAACAGGTGCAAAGTGCCTGTTTGGATAGGCTTATTTCAGTAGAGCTTTTATTAGTAGAGCTTTTCTGAGAAAAGCTTTTTTGAGAAGCCAATTGATTGTTTGGCCATCAATTAAAAAAATAGCTTTTTGAAAGAGCTTCATACAGTAGACTGTTTGGCAATATAAAATAAAAAAGCACTTTTGTTAATTGTAACTATACTTTATTTTGTAATAAAAATTATTTATGCATATAAATAATATTTGTAGTATATTAAATAATATGCAAAGCACAATATATATTAGGTTTACATTTGATTTGAAATAATTCAACTACTATTAGGTCTTTCATGAATGGAATGAGTTTACATTTACTTTACAATTATTTGACAAATTCACTTCCATCTTGTAGGAAATTACTTAAAGAGATTTCTTGTTTTCTTATAAGAAATAAAACTAATATCAAAAATAAATATTAAAACATATAAAAAAGCTAAATTATATTATAATCCCAAAATAAATATTCAAGTTGAGTAAATAATTAAATACATAATAAATTATGCATTTTATTGTAATACAAGAAGATTTGCAATATGTTCCCTGTTCTCTCGCATCATTCATCTCGTTATTTTGTGACTCTTTTAAATGATTTTCTTCAATGTCTTTATTTTCATTGATTTATTCATTTGTAGGAAGTAATTCATCATCTCCATCATAGAGAGAAAACTCTACATCTTTTGGGCATTTAACCTTATAAAATTTTGCTCAAACTCTTGAAGAAGCAAGGTCCACCTTATTAATCTTGGTTTTGATTGTGGTTTCATTAAAAGGTATTTAATGGCTGCATGATCAGTAAAAATGATGACATGTGAATTGAGCAAATACTACCTAAACTTTTCTAATGCGAACACCACTGTAAAGAGGTCTTTTTCGGTTATGGTATAG
>JANIJF010000211.1:4565680-4576507 GCA_024520955.1 Erythroxylum bequaertii | reverse complement strand
GCTATTTCCGGATCAAAGAGTTTGATTCGGTTAAATTCTCTGACCTCTGCGTGGATACTGTTAGAGACGGTCTCCTTTGGTCGTTATGGTTTGATTCTTTGTATAGATACATAGATCCTGGACTTCGGGAAAGTCCCGGAATAATTTTTTTTATTTTCCGCACCGTGTGTATGTGATGCACGCACCGGGATTTTCCTACATAACCACCATAACTCACATTATGTGATTTGTTATGTTGAGGTGCTTATGATATTAACGGTTTATAAGATTTAATTCTTGCTAGCCTTATGTTATACTATTAAATGTAATGATGAAACATCCGACAAAGTAGGAGAATGTAAGAAATATGGCCTGATGTTGTGAGCCATATTTTCTATAAGCCCATATTAAACTTGGTTTAGGGTTTTCTTAGTTTAATAGTATATTAAATCTTAACTATTAATGTAGTACTTGATGGACATATAAGATTTAATGTCAACAAATAAATGTATATAAACTAGTCCTCTCTCTACCCTAAAGAAGTACTGATAAAAACAAATACAATGTAGGTATTTGTGTATTGAGCTATCCATCGAGTTATCGTACAGAAAAAGGGTTAACAGAGAGAAACTAGTTCGTAATTGGTAAAAGTTTTCTCTCCACATCATGACGAATTTCGCTCAAGGTAAGTGATTTATTTGTTTCATCTATGTGATTATTATTATATTCAAGATCTGAATAGATATGAATGATTTATGTATGATTCATGATTCATGTATAATTTATGTCTTTGATGTTTGATTAATTAAGAACAACAAAATTTACAGGTCTCACATACGGAGACTTTAGCAAGATAAATACAGTTTTAATATGTGCCAGTTGCTCTATAAACTTTAACAAGATATGCACAGCTTCACATGCGGATATGTTCTAACACCTGTTCCCCTCTTTGCCCTGAACATTCAAGGGGTAGTCAGTTCAAACGGGAGAATGATAATAAGAATGAGAATGAATATAGTGAAGAATAAGAATGAATATAATTATTATAATTAAGATGGTTAGTTAAAACGAAGGGATGATTACCATTAACATTACTTAGGTGTTTGGTTTGGGCATGAGGTTGGCTATGGATATGGGTATAGTAGTAGAAGGAGATGGAGATGGGTATGAAAAATAAAAAAATGATGTTTGGTTTGTAACTTGGGTTTTTATATTAATACCAATAATGTTGTTTGGTTAATTGTATTAATGGGAATGAAAGATAATACAATATCATTTTTACCCTCAATAAAACTGAAAATAATTTTCCCTTCATATGTTTATTGGGGCTATCTCCATATCTTTGTAAAAAAAATTAATCAGTTTTTTCAAGGAATTTAATCACAATTTTCGAGTATTAGATGAGCTATAAGATCATTTGTCAACAGAGCTGCATAATGCCAACAATACAATTGCAACTATATTTCCATATCATATTTAAATTGTAAAACCAAATAAATCTAATTCTTCTCTTTATCCAAAGGTTAAGGCTTTATCAAAACAAAAAAGACATGACTTTTATGAAGAAACAGACGTTGGATAAAGATGAAGGACTTGTGTTTTTATACACAGGTTAAAAAATGTAAAAAGTGTTTTTGTTTCGTTGTTCTTGAAAGCCATTAAGAGCTTTACAAAACGAATAAACAAACACCAACATAGAAGACGATTCGCTATGTATTTTTCCTTTTTTTTTAAGAGTTAAAACTATATACGAAAAATCAAATTAAATCACAAAACAATTATAAAGGGAAAAAAAGAGCAGATTGGTTTTATGATTCTTGTTCAATCTATAACCATATGAACTTTCACATCATCAAACCATATAGCAGATTGGTAATTCTCTTGATTAAATCATAAAACGAGAATATATAAGAAAAAAAAGGAGCAAAAGCCCCATTTACAATGAGTTGAAACCAGATTCAATCTAATTCATTTAACATCAAATTAAAACAAGGGATTTCAGAAAATATACCTGAAAGCGCAAAACAAAAAACTCCTTCATTGATGAGGTGCGATAAGGTAGGATGAGAGATCGTAAGGAATTGAGGGGCGATAAGGAAGTAAAGAAGATAGGAGAGCAAAGGAAAACTCGATACCCACCCCCTTAGTGGTTTAGTAGATTTCCAAATTTGATGGGATAAATCCATTCCCTGGAATTAAAAACCCCAAAGCAAACACTGTTTTTTACAATTATTTCATTCATTCGTTTATAAATCCTCAAACCAAACGCCTCCTAAATAAAAAATCAGTTGGAGGGGTGATAACTTCCACATCGCCCACTCCCAAAATATTAATAATTAGATCTTTATGTAAATATTAATTATCCAATTTATCTAGCAGCCCTTGTTTGTACCAAAAATGTTACGAGTACTTGTTTTCGAAATTTAATAATTAAAAAAAAATTAATTTAAAATTTAATAAACTCAAATTAAATACATTAATTTTAATTCGCAAGGAATAAGATCAAATCGAATCAAAACCAACCGACATTGCCAATCCTATGATGTCATGAGATGGACTAAGTAATATCATTGCATATTACAGGACATCCAATGTGCTCATCGTTGGACCATTAATGTCCACTACAGCGATCGATCAATCGTGACTGATAGCCAGAAAACTCCACACTTTCCATTAATTACAGAACAGAGTCGAAGCTACTAAATCGGACGATGGTCTCTTCCAGATCTTAAGTAAGTGCACGTTTGTTGATGGGAAGTGATGTTAAACTTAGGTGCAATTCATGTCTGAAATCTGAATGTTGTCGGATTATTGCAGTCTAAGTTGGCTACAGTTTAAGCATAATTTTCTAGTTAGTATAATGATGTTCTCTAATTCAATTTTCTCTTAGGCAATGATGCCTATGTTCCATCAAGCATCTACTTGTGATATTCTTGTAATTAAGAAAATTATCAAAACTTGAGCAGCCTACATCTTAAAGTTGCCTGTAATTTCTTATCTCTGCAGACCTAAGTTTTTGATTTTAAGTATGAATTTAAAAGTTTTAGACTACTTTTGATATAATATGCAATATTTTAAAAACCAAATTGAAAGTTAAATCAATAAGATAAGAAATTTAAGATGTAAAAGGTTCGATCGGTATTAGACTGTCATAAAATAGTTTAAAGATTGAATAAAATTGAAGAAATTGAAATATAATTAAAAAGATTGTCCTTATTCATTGATGAATTTAAAATTTAATTAAAAAAGAGACTATTAAATGAAAAAAATTATTTTATTTAAATTTATAAAAATGATTAGCTTATGAAAATGGCCAATTAATTACTTAAATGATTAATTTTTAATAGTAAGAGCTATTAAAATAAATTGAATTAGAAAATTAAAAATTGAACAAATTCGTTGACCAATTCAAAATTTTCATGATTGAACCGATCGAATCGGCTTGATTTTTTAATATCACAAAAAATTACTCAAATAATCTATTTTTATTTAGCATTAACTATTTTATTTCCTATTATATTATATTCGTATTTATTTTATTAATATTGGAAATTACATTTTTTATTATCTTATAGTTTTTGTTTGAGAATTAAAAGGGTCACATTTTGTACTTTCTATTATAAATTAATTTTTCATTTTTATAATTTTCTTGCTCTTTGAAGTTTGAACCCAATCAAATAAATGTCAAGCTTGTTCATGTAAACTTAACTTATGCTTTGTTTCTAAACAACTTTTTTCCTTTAATCCCTATGTGTCCCTATTTTGAATTAAAAGATAAAAATTATATTAATTAACACATTATTTACCCATTGACATTAAATTAAAGAAAGAGTTCGTACGGGCTTAAGTAACCGTGACATAAAGTACAAAAATTAAGATACATTATTAAAAATAGACATTTTGTGAGTGAAAGTATTAATTTGAAACTTCACTTACTCGTTAAGTTAAACACATTATCAATTCAGTTGAAGCTTACCATATTGGACTAAGTATTTATATTAAAAACCGAAACAAAAAGATTAGAGACCGAATCATTTATATTTTAAATACAAGCGACAACAACAATTCAATGAAAATCTTGTTTATACATAAAATTTTAAGAGATTCAGTAATGTACAACATTACTCCTAACTTTAATTAATAGAGATTTCAATGATTGAGAATTATTATAATTGTTGATCATCGATCTAGGTAAGAGTCTCTCAACTTAAGAGATTATAGGGTCTTTTACAACAAAAAAAAACTATAATTTACTTAAAATTTAGAAATAATAGAAAACAAATTTGTATTTTATATTTTATAAAAAAATTGTATTTTATATAATTAATCATAATTTATAATAAATTATAAATTATAAATTATTACGTGCATTCAACGAATTACTTAAAAAATAATTGGTACGGATTGCTTATAAAAAAGAGTAATAATAATGAGAATGACCTAAGTATGTTCTTGAAACAAAGTTATGTGTGTCTAATCGTAGATAAGAAGAAGATTAGTTTACCCCATTATTCATTTCCTGTTTCTTCACCAATTCCCAGCTTAGTATATGCCAAAGAGGCAGAAATCTCGCTATTTTGGTCGTATCGTATCTTTAAATGTTCAAAACACGTATAAGAGACAAATGCATCAGCTTAATGAGCTTACATTTTGGTCACAATATTATGATCAATCACTGTCTCGTTTCAGGGCTTGACGAGGAGGACCAGATTCCCATATACAGGACCACATTTCCAGAATGCAGCTTTAATTGATTCTGGCTTTCAATAACTTTCCCGAATCAAGCAAAACCATCCTCGACCAACTCTACATGTCTTGCTGTTTAGTTTTTGCACACCAGAAGAAGCAAAACTAGTAACAATAGCAATAGTAGTACAAGCATTTGTCATGCCACTTGAACCATCAAGCAACCATTCATAACCTGAAACATTGCACACCACCTTGCACAGAATTGGTAAACCAGCCAAAACATGCACGTTTACCTATACTTTACCTTATATAAGCAATCAGATTTGCCCTTGTAAATTGTGTCCCCTTTTCTTCTTTTTCTGCAGTTGTTGGGTCGAACATGACTTAAGGTTACCTCAGTCATGATATGATTTAAGAGGGAAAAAAAATTATAGAAGTTGAGGATAAAGAGTTGAAAGGAGATTCTAGGGATCATAATGGGATTCATTCTATGGAAATGCATCTAAAGCCGAATCTTCAAGGTGTGGTTGTAGTTCAGCAGAAGAGTTCGAAAACAAAAAGCTGCGAAAGTCCAGGAAATTTTTTTAGATTTTATTAATTTTTGCTGCTAAAAGAGCCCACATGTTTCCTCCCAGATCATGTCATAATGGAAATGTATTTAAAAAAGACCAAGCTTTGTATCCATTCACTTCCTCAAAGCATGCATGGGACTTGCAGACATTTGGAGTTGAGTTTTCCATAAGACTTCCGACCTTGAAGATTGCTGATGCATTTTCTTTCCCAAGAACATACATTTGAACATGTGAAATGTACTGAAAATCTAATCTTATGTGTTTGTATATCATGTAACCTTCCCAAGGAGACCCATCAAGGACCTAACTTCTGGATTCTGAGTGTTGCCTTCTCTAGCTATATCTCAATCTAGAAATCAGTAATATGTTAGGTACTAACTGTAGATAATTGCAGAAAAAGAAAGAAAGAAGTTGGTGAGAGTGCAAAAGTAAATGTTATGTGAAAAAAGCTAAAAGAGACTTGGAACAGGAACAGGTCGGTGTAGGAAGGAGGTCCCATGATGAAGCTTTACTTCGATTGAGCATTAAAGTTAGAAAGAGTTATAAGAACCTTCAGGGGACAAAACTAGTTACAAAAAAGAGAAGAAGAAGTAGGCAAAGGTACCATAATGTGAGAAAAAAAAAACCTTAATGAATCCACATTCTGTGGAGGAAGAACTTGCACTCTTTCTCTAGTACACATGTCCATGTGAAATGCAGCTTTTTCACTATAGTTCATATCCTGAAAACTTGGTTCAATATGATTCATAAGACTCCAAGATCAATCACCAAAAACCCATTTCTCAGTTTCCATTTTAGTACAGATTTGTCACTGTTAGATTGCAGAACATAAAGTAAAGACAAAGGAGTGAAACTCACAAGCATGAATGGGTTTCAGAATGCACTGAAATGAAGAAGGTAATTAAGAAAAGGAAGTGAGGTCAATGATACTCCCATTAAATTTTAATTATGGAACCTTAACAGGATAAATACCCACATGATCTTCCTGATCCTTCTAGCTATACCTCCAACCCTTCTTGCTCTCTCCCTAAAAACCCAGAAAAAAAGGAGTCAAAATAAAGATAAGAATCAAAACGAAGAACCCTAAACCCTCCTAAACTCTTTGACCTACTGAGCAGAATTCTGATCCAGTAAACATACTTCTCACACTACTCTTTCCCTGAAAAACCCATCTTTTGCTATATAAACCCCAAAAGATTTGATCTTTTTTTTTTTTGGCACTAGCTTGTTTCTCTTCTAGGGTTTCTTACCAAGAGTGTGCTTGTTGTTATGCATCCAAACCTTAAGCACATGCCTCTTAACACCAGTCTCATTAGAAAACTCTTGCACAACAGCTTCATCGTGTTTCTGTATCCTCCACCCTAACCTCTCTGCTAGACCCAACATTTTCTCCTTCTGTTCTGGTGTAAACTTTGTTCTAAACCTCTTCCTCGAAGAACCTCCACTCCCAACACCGCCATACCCACCACCACTAGGGTTATTGGAAACATCCTCCTGATCCTCCCTACTATACCCTCCCGATGTTGAAGGCAATGCCAACAGTCTCTGCTGCGGCGGTGCCACGTGAAGGTACGCCGCTGGACTCCTGTAATAAGGCACGAATTGTGGTAACTGGGGGGCGTGGTGGTGGTGGTGGTGGTTTGAACGAGAGTGACCGTGAAAGAAGGGGTCGCCACCTCCGATTGTTGCTGCAGACGAGTCGGCAGCTTCTTGGCGGTGGAAGTTACGGTGACAGTTGCAAGCTGCGCATTTGAGAGCGTCAAGAGTGCCTTCAGCTCCGGCCGGCATGAACTCACCACAACCGTCCACTGCGTGGCCGCCGATCCCAACCGCGTGGTTTTTCAAGCACTCCCTGTACCTCATCTTACTACTACCACCACTTCTGGTTGCTTCCATGCCTGAGTTTTCTCCTCCGGGGCTCGTCGTCATCTTGACCCGACCCGAATTGCCATCATAACTCGGTGCAGACAACCCCATCTCGTCTTCTTGCTCCTCCTCTTCATGCTCTACTTGATCTTCAAACTCCATAAACAGAAACCCCTTCAAACTTAGCAGAAGAAGCGGTATGTTCTACATTAAGGAGAACAAAGAGGAGAAGTTAAAGAATGAGGACATGGACGTGGCATTTAAGGAGTTTGTTCTTTGGTTCGGTTCGGTCGGAGGGTTTGATGTTGAATTGACCTTTGTCCATAATATGCCTGATTTTCACCGGCTATTACCGGTAAAACCGGTCTTTTTAACTGCTCGGTAAAAAGTTAACGTTGTTGCATTGGACAAGAACTGAACAGTAAGAGCGCCAGGTTGAGTGAGTGGTGCTTTGAGAGGATGGTACAGTCTGTATTTGCAGAGACAAAACTACATCTCTTCCATACACGCGCGTCTCCACGCGCCGTCACGACTCACCCTTGTTTTTTGGGATGTTGGATTGTACGATTACGAGTACGAGAAAGGGGGAGTTCGTTGGGTGGTGTTTTAATTAGGACACTGAATCACTTGTGTGAGTCTGAGAGAGAAATAATTGTCGGCATTTAAGAAAGCTGGATACGTGCGACGACGACAGGAATGACACGATATTAACGTCATTACTAAGGTTGATAAAAGTTGAGGCCAATCAATAATCAAATTTCTTGGATTTTAATATTTTCAGCATAATATTTTTTAACCTTAAATGTAGTTGACTAAAATAATACTATTTTAGAAATTTTAATTATTAATTTTAAAAAAAATGTTGATTAAAATTATATTATTTTAGTAATAAAATTAAGATCTTTTGAATTTTGAGAGTAAATTTTAGATTAATAAGTGATTGCATACGATGCTAAAGAAAACTTATTTTATAATGTAAAAAAAAACGTAACACATTTAAAAATGAAGAAAAATAGAGAGAGAGTAAATAATGTTGTATTCTAATCCTTGTTTGATAAGTTTTAAGAATTGATTCAAGTTATTGTTAAATTGTAACATCAATACTAAAACTTTGTAAGATGAATTATTTGTAAGATGACTTACCTACTGTGGGTTGAGAGATTAATTTTTCTGTAAGTCCTTACTGAATTTAATAGATTTGCTCCTTTATTTCTCTTGTAATTTTTTCCTCTATATTAGAAAGGTCTCGGATCATTACCTTAAGGAAAATTAATATTGCCAACACTACGTACATTTGAAAATGTCCAAATAATTTCTTATTATTTTTTATTGAAAACCATTGCTTAAATAACAAATTGATAGCTATTAATTTTTTATTTTTAATATTATTTTGTGCTTTTTTGGAAAATTAAATAAATATTATTTTAACTTATTAAAAAAATTTATAAAAAGTTTAATATAATATTTTCATGTTAAGATGGGAGCGTGCGAATCACGCAGACCAAACGCTGTGGCTGTAGGGAGAGGACAGAGATATCTAAAAGAATAAAGGGGGAGAGTGCAATTTGGAACTAGGCGACAGGGAAGGTCTCAGAAACTCTCGCTGGTCTGATCTGCATCTGCTCACTTTTTTTTTTTTAATGTAAAAAGTGGTGCGTGAGTGAGAGTGTGGTGATAGGTGAGCTGAGCTCTGCTTGTAGTTGAGTTGAAGACAGAGAACCCTTTGGGTCTTAAGAGTCAAAATGGTGTCAGGATTGATGGAAAATGATGTTCTAATACCTAGGGAGAGGTTTAGTAGACTTCATTTGGTCAAACTCAGACTGTTGATGTTTGTAATATATGTCCATCAACTTCATTAGGTTTGGTAATTTTTGTTTGTTTTGGATTCATTTTATAATTAAAGCCAGACTTAAAATCCGACTCAATTATTTCAAACTTTTTATTTTAATAATGTCGGAAATAACTTTTTTTTTATATTTTTTTTAGGTTTATACCATCGATATCTGAATCTACTGGGCTGAATAATCCGAGTCGACGCTTCGTCACAATTAAGGCTCCTCGCTCCTCCTTCTGGGTGTATTTAGTGGGAATCAAATCCAAGAGCTCTTCTTACATGCCCAACCTGTGCAGCTAATTGAACTACAACCCGTAAGTAAATAACCTCTTTATTTGTTAAAAGTAAAATTGCGTATTTTTAATAGTAATTTAAATAAATTTAAGTTAATTTCAAGTTTGATTAATGTGATTAATTTAATTCAATCCCTTTTTATTTTTAAACTATATTTTTCAGTAGTATTTTTTGTTTTTTAAATTAAAAGGCCCTGTTTTCCTTTTAAAGGTAGTTCAATTAGTAGTAGAAAATTCTCTAATGCCTTTTAATTCTTAGAGATTAGGTTATAAGAAAAGGAGGCAAATAAAACTAAACTTATTAATATTTTGGATTAAATTTGATACTTTATTTTGAGTTGTCAAATTATAAAATTAATTAATTTAAATTATATAATTATAAATTTATTAGGCGCATCATATATTTTGTTTAATATATTTAACACGTAATTATATAATTTAACTTCTTTTTTTGTGCGTTGATGAGCACATTTAACTATTTATGTAACTTAAAGCCCTCATAGTTCAGGCATAACGAAGCAATTATTAGAGGCGCGCTTTATCAATGAGCTAATAAGAAAATCATAAGTAAGTTATCATATTTACCAAAAATCTTTAGATACAAATTTCTTCATCGATTATCAATTTTGGTATAAAGAGGTGAGAATAAGAATACAATTTTTTTCCTCAATTTTTAGTTACTGGTAATAGATAAAATAAGGAATGATAAAATTGCAGTTAAATAATCCTGGACTTTATTTCTAAGAGAGGTGTGGGTATAAGCGGAATTAAATATCAGTAATAAAAAATAAAAAGATATTATCAAGCTATGAATACTTATCATAATGTTATCATTAAAATTAAAGATTTTTTAATAAGTATTTTTTTCATTGATACTTTTATTCTTATCATAAAAATTAATAATTTCACAAAACATTAAGAAAAGTATATTATTTATTTATAAAATATAAAATATTTTAATTATTCATTTACAAAATAAAATAATATAATAACTAAATACGAGTAAAAAATTTTCTCAATATCATTTTTAATATTTAATACCAAATATTATCATCACTGTTAACTTTGTTTAATATGAAATTAAACACTCATAGTATTTTCACTTTTCATTTTTTTATTTCGATTCTTTCATAACAATAAAACCATTTAAGAATATATTAGACCTAATATGAAAAATATACTTAAAACCATTCCTACCTTGAATGTAAATTAAACAAAGATTAAATTAAACCCTCATCTTTGTTTAATCGTTACTCATTTTAATTTTTATTAATAAATTATAAAAATTTATAAATTATTAAAAAATAAATTTTAATATAAAATTATTTTATAATCGTTAAAAAGAAATAATTATATCATAATTACTAACAAATATTAAAATAAGCAAGGATTAAATAAAGATAAAGGTTTAATTTAAACACACATAAAGACAAGAAAAAGAAAGAACCGCAAGATCTTTTCTCCAATGCCCATGATTAGCTTGAACCAGAGTTTGTCTTTTATTACAAACAGAAAATGTATAGTTATCATTAAAGATGTAAATAATATATATATATATATATATGCAACGTCTAATCACATCAAAATCAGAAAA
>JANIJF010000211.1:4433310-4443383 GCA_024520955.1 Erythroxylum bequaertii | reverse complement strand
ATTTGATGACTATGAATTACTTGTATTTATTTCATTAATGCTTGAAATTTTGTCAAAACATAATGTTTGTCAAGACCAACATCAAACTAATTTTATTCAAGTTAAATTGAAAAAAAATCAAATTGTACTTAATTTTGTAAAATTAATATAAATTTTAAAAAATAGAGCTAATTTTAACAAAAATAATCAGGCATTAAATTATTCGTTAATCTTAATGACGTGACAAACTATGTCAAATTAGTATTTGTATTACATGGTTGACACATATTATGTTTATGTCATATGTGAATTTTTTATTTAATAAATTAAAAATTCAACAACTTCAAAACTAATGAAGTAAAACAAATTATTTTAAATTTTTTTATAAATAAAATAGGAAGAATTTATGTGACAAAAATACTAATTTGATATGACTTTTCATGTCATGTATATTAACAAAAATTTAACGGAAAGTTATTTTTACTAAAAATTGAAAATTATAATATTTTAGTATCACTTTTTGAAATCCGAGCTAATATTATAAAATTAAGTAAATTTTAAAAAATTTTAATTAATTATTTTTAATCTCTAGAGTTAAATTTTGGAGTTCTTTATTTCAACGGTGATGTCAAGACCTCATTAAAAAAGAGCATCTTAAACTTCACTTTGCCACATGCTGAAATGACCCGTACCATAAAAAATCTCTACCGCAAATCTTTTCATTTATCACAGCAGTCCTTGTTAGAATAGGCGAGGTAGAAGATATTGACATAGTTGGTGCAATCGTATTTCTGATTTCTATAATCTTTGCTACAATTTCTATTCAATAGATGTCAATGCGGAATGCCAATAGCTCAAAGAAAAATATTTTCTGATGTGAAAGATCAGATCACGTTGCAACCACATAACATACTAATAAAAAACCTTGGCTCTGGTATGTAAAACTTCGGGTTAATTTTCACCAATAATGACAAATTCACCTTGACCACTATTGCCTAGGTGAATAAAGTATGAACGATTGTACTGAAAAATTACACTAGGTAAATTTTCAGAAAAGACCGGAGAATCACAGGTAGTCCCACTTAAATTTCAATCTTCAAGACAGAATTTTCTTAGACATATAATTTAATAACACAATAATTCACTACAACTATACCCGACAATAGCCATTAAATAGACAAATAAAGAACACCACAAGATTTAGCCAATTATGCTTACTTTCTTAAACATTACTAAATTAATATTTTACTATTTTCTGGAAATAACACAAGTGAAATACTAAAAAAGAAATTATCTTATAAAAGACAAATTTTTAATGTTAAAAATATGTGAAGGAATCTTCTTTTTATAACTTAAGAAGACTCTTCCCTTTTTATAATTTTTCAATGTGAGATTTCAACATATGTCGTAAATCATCAAAGTCGATCACTTATTAAGATTCTAACTCACAAAATTAACATAAAATTATGTCTCCTAAACTACCAAACCGACCCCATGTTGAGCTGTACAGTGACGGGGTCAAGACAACATGAGTCTTACAAGAAAGAACCTACTCAACATGTCTCATACCAAATATGAAAAACAATATATATAAATAAGGGCAATCAAACTTATATTTAATTTCAAAAGTGATGTATTTGGAGCTTGGTTGTTTCATTTAATATTTCCTAAATCGTATTTTTTATGATAGAATTTATAATTCTTAATTATTTTTAAGTGTATATTGAATAAATTGTCTAATGCATGTAACAATTTATAAAATATATTATAAGTAATTTATTTGAAAAGTGATCAAATCAAGTAAGAGATAAATGATGAGTTAAATCTAATTAATATTTGTAGGGTCAATATATCTCAAAATTTAATTTATTATTTTAATCATTAAAATAAAATTTAGCTTCAATCACATCTCTAATTTGAAACCTTTAAATAGTGTACATATGAAGCAATGTTTTAAAATACACTGGTAAATAATTTGACTTGTGGGATGTGAGTTGATAAGGAGTTTTTCTGGTTTAAGTGAGGACGCGAATTTGAACCCCTCTTATATATGCAACCGTTTAAAACTTAAAATCAAGATTTTACCTTCCGAAAAAACCTATCTGATTCGAGTGGAGATTAATCTGAGTATAAATAGCTTAAAAATTCCTTCTCATAATTGAATCCGCCTAAAAACACTTCGTTAAAAAAAAAACCTGTTTTTGCGTCAAGTCACTGAGACGATTCCCTGCCGGACATTTTCTGACTCTCATTGTTTCACCGCTCCTTTCTCTACTCTCTAAACCCATCAGATCTTGCCACGTAAGATACGTACTTGTGTGTTTTAGACACGAGTCAAATCTCTGGCTTGACCAATCCGAAAGCACTCTTAACATTTTCTTAATTATTTTTAACAAAGTTGAAGTTCCATTCATGATTATCAAAGCTTTTGAAATTATATCTTAATTGAAAATCTTAAAATATTGACATTTAAACATATAAAACATTATAGATTTATGATATGAACGTAGAATTTATGATAGCAAATTCAATCTGATCTCGATAAATTTAACAATTTTTAGAATAGATTCGGATTTAAAAGATCAAATTAAAAATTAATTTGACCAGTTAAAAAATAAAAATAAAATCATATAAAATAATGTTATTTTAAATAAAAAATAATTAATTTAATTTTTAAATTTTAAAAAATCAAGATTATAATGACATGTTTTAAGAAATAAAATCAAAACATCACAATTTCCAAATAAATTTTAAATCCTAACCCGACCAATCCATTGTCAAATCTTCAGGATCTGTCTACCATACGTACAAGACCTGGCATGCAACTTGGCGTAGAAATGGAGAAATAGAAATGATGCACCATAATAGAAGACATAATTGATTGAAGCTCTTGTATAATGAAGGTACCCTAAGAACCCCAAGTTTTACGTTCGTCATTGATTAGTACAATCTACAAGCAAAAGCACCTATTCTTCATCATTCAGCATTATATCAGCACCCTACCTTTTCTACAACTTAGGACAGTCACTGAAATCGAGAGAGACGCAGATAGAGAAATGGCGTTAGAAACTGTGATATTCCAGCAAGAACCCTTTAGCTGTGGCTGTTGCAAGGATATCTACATATCCTCTGGCCTGGAAGAAGGCAAAGTTTACCAAGAAACTTTATCTGATACATGCGCTTGTTCTGCATTTTCAGTGGGAACTGTTGTGAAGGAAAGTGAGACCAACTCTTTCTCCCAAGAACGATCTGCAGGAGGCGAGTTCTTCACGGGGGAAGTTCCTCCGGTCATCAGTCAAGGCCGGAGGAAACGAAGACGTAGCAAAAACGTCAAGAACATGGAACAAATTGAGCACCAGAGAATGGTTCACATTACTGTGGAGCGAAACAGGAGAAAGCAAATGAGCGAGTATTTGACTGCTCTTCGTTCAATGATGCCTTCCTCTTACGTTCAGAGAGTACGTACGCCGTATCCTTTCACATATGTGTAACTGTTTGTTTCCTGGGAAATTTTTTTCCGTCTCATTGGGTTACTTGACGCAGGGAGACCAGGCATCGATCGTAGGGGGTGCCATTAACTTTGTCAAGGATCTAGAGCGTCTCCTCCAATCCATGGAAATCTACAAGCGAAACAAAGAGCAAACAGATCATACAAGCACAAATAACCCAACTTCTAGTCTTTTTTCTGAATTCTTCTTATCTGATCAGAGCAACTCACCATCGTCAACGGTTGAGAAGAAATCGTCAGCCATAGCAGATGTTGAGGTGACAATGGTGGAAAATCATGCAAACGTCAGAGTACGATCAAGAAGGCTCCCAAAACAGCTCGTGAAGATGGTATCAGGACTTCACTCACTTCGTCTCACTGTTCTTCACCTGAATGTCACAACTGCTCAGCACATGGTGCTCTATTCTTTCAGCGTTAAGGTCAGTAGGAAATCCAAAATACAAGAAAAAACTTATCACCTTCCATGTTCTTGTTGTTGGTGACAATTATGAAACCTATATTTGGATAATTTGAGGCAGGTTGAAGATGAGTGTAAGCTGAGTTCAGTCAAAGAAGTAGCAGCTGCTGTTTATGCCATGGTAGGTAGGATCCAAGAGGAGTCCATTTCCGATTTACCTCGTTAGAATCTGTTCTTTTTAGTTACTTTCTCAATGTTGGTATGTTTCTTTCTGTGTTTTCTCCTATTTGTTACAGTTTCCTTCAACATTACTCAAGATTATGCTCATTCCTTATAATAATAATAATATAATAACAACACTCAGTAGAACTCCCACTAAAATGCAGGGTCTTGAGAAGATCCAATAATACATAGTCTTAACTAATTAAAAGATTGTTTCTAAATAATTCACATGAAAAAAATTTAAATTTCACAAAATCTTTTGCTATTCATATATTAAATAGAAAAAATTTAACAGTTCAATAACGTAACAACAAAAAATACGAATAAATTTTTATTGTTTTTAATTTTTTATAGCTTCATATTTTTTCAATAACATATTATACCTTACTTTATTAAATAATTGAAATATTGAAATTTAACAATGTATATTTTAAGTATTCTATTATAAATAAGTTGTTTTTGTTAATCAATTTCTCTAAATAAGGGAAGGTTATTATGGTATCCATGAAATAATTCACATTTACGGTATATCCTATGGTTGGGTCCATAAATCCTCTTAGGTTTTGGAAATGCTGAGGAAAAGGTCGACACCTTTGCAATGATCCACTCCAAAAATACCTCTCTTTCCTTCCATTGCTCTTACCCCATATGTTTTTCCAATTATTGGGGTACGAACATTTGCTTTATCCAAATCATGTCTTCTACATCGTCATCGTTATCATCACACTCAATCTAAAGCCTGTAGTAAAATAGGATCTAGAAAGGTTTGATAGTATACAATCTTACCCCTAAATAATAGAGAGACTGTTTTCTAATAGACCCACATGTAAATATTGACAGAAAAATAATAATGCAAGTTAAAAAATGACAAACTAAATACAAATAATAAAGATACAAATACAAAATACTAATAATGACCTAACCTAGGAAGCAAAACCTAATCTAAGGAGCAAAAATTAGAACTTTAACAAAAAGAAAACTTTTCAAGAATAACTTCTAAGTCATGATATTTGTGAAATTACATAACCTCCCAATTTAAACGTTACATGTTCTAATATTGGTAAGAGGGACTGGAATTAAAGATAGTCCGATTCATTCCAATCTAGTTCGAATTAGCTTGAGTTGTTCAAAGTTAAAAATTAATTTGATGATTTTAAAGGATTAAAACTAATTAATCAAATTAATATTATTAAAATTTGTTGTTTTTAAATTGTTTGAGTTTAACTTAAAAATTAAATTAATTCAACCTATTGTTATTCTTAATTCTAACTTACTTAAAGTTTAAAAATATAATTAATGAATTACTAATTTGATTTTAAATTATTTAATTTTAATATTAATTAGACCGTCTTTATCACTTTATTTTAAAATTTTAACTTATAATTTTTTTATTTTAAATATGTGAATTAGGAATTATTATGTATAGATGATAAATTATTCAAACAATTGATTACAAATTTTGTGAGTATAAAAAATAGTGAAATTATTGTACTAATTACTGTTAGAAAATAGTTTGCTAACAAAATTGGCTGGTCATTGAAAGATTGAAGTACTACTCGCTTAAAAAAGTGAAGACATGGGCTGAAAATGGTCAGATTATAAGTGAGATTCGAATTTCCAGGAGAAGAACAAACAAGTACTGATTCAAAAAAGCCATAAGCTTTGGAAGAAAAGGCTATAAAGTAGTTTACAAGGATGCAGGGGCAGGGCTGCCATTGACAGCAGCTTTGGAAGCTCCAAGCTTTCCAAGTTCTAATCAAAACCCACGTGGCTTGGATTTACGTGCCAGTAAAAAGTAATGTAAGTTTACTATTTATATGTTGTCTTTTTGTGACGAAGACTGAAAAAATAATGTATAAAGAAAACTAGTTGGAACTGAACCCATGGTGTCAGGTTTTTGAATTTTGACATGAAAGCCCATGGTGTTGGCAAACTGGTTTCGAGTTGATTTGGGTTTTTAAGCTTGAGTTTTGCCCAGGGATGACAATTGCGTCCGAATTTAGGCCCCAATCAGGTTTTTCACATAGAAGCCAATTGTGTTTCCATTTCGAGCCCGAGTTGATTGGGGTTTTCAAGCTTGAGTTTAATCTAAAGATGACAATTGCGCCTAAACTTCACTCAAGCTTGTTTCAACTTGAGTTGATCGAGCCACGGATTTAGTGTTAGTCTCAATTTTTTGAAATATTTGGCATTGAACTAGCCAGCATGAGGCCTGACATTTATTAATAAAATGACATCATTTTGATATTTTAACTAAAAAATGTTTGGATCGGACCCTACAATAGAGCTTCTCGAGCCCGGCCTCAACTCTGAACCCTACTCAACCTATTGTCATTTCTAATTTTGTCAAATTCAAATGGTTTAAATTAGCTCTGAATTTGACCAATACCAAATATACCAACAGTGTTTTTAAATGAGTTAATTATAAACAAAATTACAAATTTTAACTAAAATATTTAAGGTTTTAATTTTTTAACAAAAATAATTTGATATTAAGTTGTCACATATAATATTTATGTTTGATGTAAATTTTATTATTTAATAAATTAAAATATCAAAAATTCTAAAATAATTATACACTCCTTTGTACATTAAAACTTCAGAATCATTTTAAGTGTATAATATTTTTAATTTATTAAATAATAAAATTTAATATAATGTAAAATAGCCACTTGACAAAAATAATTATTCGTTGTGGCTCACATAATGTCGAGCTATTATTATTAAACATTGAAAATTGTAATATTTTACTGTTGTTGTTTTTTTTTTAAGTTCGGAGAATTAGATGCGACCTAGAATCAATAAATTAAACTTAATTAATTAAAATTTGATTTGAAAGGCGGTCTAAGATCTGACTCAAATAACCTAGTCCATATGACGTTGTTTTGAAAATATAAAATGATGTGTTTTGGAGCAGGCTCAGGCCGCAGTGCCGCATCCTGTTGCCATTTGACCTGATTCCATGCCCAAGCAAAACGCCATATTCTAAGGTGTATATGAAGAAGGACAGGTGCAAGCCAATATGTACAAAATGCAGATGCTCACAACAAGAGAAAGAGGGATCAAGACAACAGAAAGTTAAGTTTGTAAGACAATTTATTGATCTGATTTATTTTGTCATGCCTGAATTCATGATAGTTTTGTAAGGATTGATTTCCTCTCTTCTTTACTTCTTTGATTTGTTTACTATGATTAGGAAAATTAAATTCTATACCCTTTTGATTTTTCAAGATAGCAGATGAAATAATTACTGACGGTTATCGCATCAAGTTTCTTTTCAAGTGGATTATATAGCCTTATTTTTGTCGGACAACCCCAAAAGTAAAAGTACGATTTCACTTTTCGGTTACATCATTTTGTTGCGGTGTATCATATCCATAAGAGTACGATTCCACCTTTAGGATACATCATTTTGTTGCGGTGTACTAGGTATTGTGTATTGCGCACATATGCCTCGATTTGTAAGAAACTTTGCAAATGGACCTTGACATTGTCCATTTTCATCAAATTTTTCATAATATTCACCACCTCTACTAGACCTCATTATCTTTACTTTTCTATCTAACTGGCTTTCTATCTCATTAACAAACACCTCTAGGATGTCCACAAATTGAGACTTCCCATGTAGTAGATAAATATAACCATATCGTGAGAAGTCATCAATAAAGGTAATGAAATATTTTTTGCCGCCTCAAGAAGGAACGTTGAAAGGACCATAGATGTCAATGTGTATTAATTCAACTAATTCGCTACTTCTTGTGGCTGGATTCCTTGATATATGTTTGGTTTCCTTACCTTCAATGCAATTCACACATATATCCCAGTCAGCGAAATCTAATTAAGATAAGAATTTATTTTTCACTAACTTCTGTACCCTTTCCTTGGATATATGACTTAATCTCTTATGTCACAAAAAAGCAAAACATTCTTTATGTGCACTACGTTTATTTCCTATAATATGGTCAAAATGAAACAAAGATTAAGCAAAATCAACATCAAGATTGAAACGATATAAACAATCAATTAAAGTACCAGAACCATAATAGTACTTGTATTTATATAAAGAAAACACGTGGTTTCCAATCTTAAAGTTAAAACTATCATCATCCAACTTTGCAATAAAAACTAAATTCCTAGCACAATCAGGAACATAAAGACATTGTTTTAGATCCAGGAGACACCCAGTGTCCAAAATCAATTTGTATATTCCAATGCTTTCTATTCGTGCCTTCATTCTGTTCCCCGTAGACAAGAACTTTTCAGTTCCGATTATGATCTGGATTGAAAGGAATCCCTGTTTAACATTTGACACATGAGTAGTTGCACTAGAATCTAACCACCAGGTATTATTAGACACTTCAATAAGATTTGATTTAAAACATACTGAGACATAGTATGTGCCTTTCTTTTTGAACCAAGCCTTTGTTTATGTGCCTTTCTTGAAGTGACCAGACTTTTTGTAGAAGTGACACCTCTTATATTTATGGATTCGATCCTCATTAACTTTGCTGAGAGCTTTGTCCTTATCTTTACCTTTCTTTTCTGATTTGTTCTTATTGCTATTAGCTCCTTTATGAAACGTGAGATAAACTTAATGTTCCTTCATTTTCTTTAATCTCCCTTCCTCCTGAACTAACATGGCCTTAATTTCTTGAAGGTTCCATTTTTCCTTAAGGTTGTTATAATTTACCTGGAACTGGCCGAACTTAAAAGGAAGTTAGTTGATAATGAACTGTACAAGGAAGGACTCACTTATGTCCATACCTATGGATTTCATCTTTGTAGTAGATTTGACATATGTGTTGCATGATCATGAATAGGTTGTGATCAGTTAAATTGTTTGGCCTTCAACTCACTAATTAAAGTCCCCACTATAGACTTGTCAGCTATATCAGATTGAGAGTATTCTTTACGCTTCAACATAAACTCCTTTGGATTTTCCGTTTTAGGTATTGATGGCTTTACATTTTTGGCGATCATCATTTGCATCAAATTCAAGCTCAGCTTGTTAAATTGTTCTCAAGCCTCATAATAAGACTTGTCAGCTTCAGAACTAGTCTCAATTATGGTTGCAAACCTTGCGTTTAAAACTATAGCCAAGTCCAAATCCATTACATCCAGTTGGAACTGGAGTTGTTCGGACCAATCAACATAGTTTAGACCATTGAACTTGATCAACCTATTTCGTAAAGCAAACAAATTAGTAGATGCTGCAAACACAACATATAGCTCAATATTCACGCTTTGAGTAAACCTAAATGGATTCAAACTAACTAATATACTTTGATTATGTATTTAATTCTCCTTTGGGTGAAATTTAAATATATAGTTGTAACCTATCATGATGCAAATATAGTTTACTATAATGGACAATCAATCATATTCTAGTTAACATGCATGTTATCTTTGAATATACAATCATATTAACCAAATATGTTGATAAAGTTCCTTTAATGTCATTAATTATAAGCAATGGTCCACCTTTGGGTGACTTCCTCTGTTTTAATTAATAATCTTAATTGTTCAGTTCAACCTTTATGTCATTTTGGCATCATATCATAATAAATAATTTAAACATTCACAATTAGTTTGGTTATTTTGATGACTAACAAACTATTCTAAAGTACCATAATGTCATATAACACATTCAACATATAATTAAAAAAATGTAATTCCAAACACGACATAATATAAATAGTCAAAGTACCAATTAAAATATAATATGACACAAAATTATATTATGCATAGCAAACATATGCGCAACTTTTATGCATATAAACCTAAATGAATTAATTGATTATTTCATTAATTAATTTAAATTATCAATTAATTAATGAATTATAAGTTATGGCCCAAAATAAAATACCTTAAGTAGGACCAATATTCAAGCCCATAAAATTATTTATAATAATAAGAATAAATAAATAAATCGACGGGCACGTGCATAGCACGCGCCTGCCGCTGTCA
>JANIJF010000211.1:4407407-4421420 GCA_024520955.1 Erythroxylum bequaertii | reverse complement strand
GGCGCGTGCGTGCCTCATCATCTCGCAGATGATGCCAGTTCTGTTATGTGAGGTATCATCTCCCTCAGGCGATGCACGCTAGTTTCGCTATTTATTTATTTATTCTATTCTCTTTCATGGATTCTTCTTGCAATTCCTTTCCAGAATCCTCTCTTAGCTTGAGTCAACAATAACGACATCCACTATTTACTTCTTCGGTGGTCAATAAACGAAACAAACCCATGAGTTTCTCACTCTGAACCATCCATCCATATTTTGTTTCGATCCATCCATCTATATTTTGTTTTGGTTAAGCATTGAGAATGGGGTTCAATTAACATCTGAAAATAACAACACCGAAATTCATCAAAACTTTCGGTTCATTTTTATTTATGTTTTTATTTCTGTGTTCTTGTTCATGGTGGTTCCTTTCATGGCATTGCAAGATGTCCTACACGAAGAAAGAAACGCCATTATAAACACAAAAAAACAACCATACAGAAACGATACAGAGTAGTTGATGACGGTAGAAAACAAATAATACAACACCGTAGCTCTGATACCAATTATAAGACAATTTATAAATCGATTTATTTTGTAGTACCTGAATCTATAATAGTTTTGTAAGGATTGATTCCTTCTTTTCTTTGCTTATTTGATTTGTTTCTTCAATGGTTCAGAAACTTCTTAGAAAACTTTGTAAAACCTTATGAACAATCAACCATTATGTTGTGTTTTTAAAAGAGAAAGAGAGAAGGTCTCGGACCATTTGAGATCAAGAGTTTAATGCCCAATAATTGTGATCTTGGGCTCTGTTTGTTTATTGGACTCAAATCTATAAGTGTTAAATAATCTAACAAAGTTGATCGAGGTTTTATAATAAGAGATAATACCAATATTTCAAGAACTACAGATCACACCTGGACACTTCATTTGATCAAAGATGCAGGTATAAAAAGTTCATTTCATTTTTTAATATGGAATAAAGAGAGGTATGCAGGTACTTGATGCAATGCAAAACTTGCTGGATTTCCTCATTCTGCAAATCATTTGACATGGAATGACCACTGAGAAAAGAAGCTTTCTTCTTATAATGCAAAGATTGAATCCTGAAATCAGTTACTTCAAACGCGAGGAAAAAGACCTTTTCATCGATATAGGCCCGTTGTGCAATGAAATCCCGTTTGAGGAACTTTTAATCAGCTTGCGAAAACTTGAATTCCCACTACTTGTGCGCTTGGAGACTCTCTTTGACTCCAGATTCTTGAGCTGTTCTAACTGAGAATCCATGTTTTCTTGTTGTTTAAGAGCTATAGAGCTGTGAATTGCTGAAGCAGATGCCAAATCCAATGACACAGACCTCCTCACAGGTTGTGTTTCTGTTTCTGTTTCTGCTGCCTCTCTAGTATCAACCAAATCACTTAACACCCTAGAATGACTCCTGAAAACATTGAGGAAAGAATCCATCTTCGAGCTTCCAACAACTGATTCATCTGCAACTGGCAAGGCAATAAAATTGCCATCTTCAATTCTCACTTCACTAGTCCCATCATCCACTTCTCTGTTTCTGATCGATCCACTATTGTTCACAGAATTCTCCATCTGGGATTCTTCACTTGAACTTAAACCACTTGAAGTCAGAATTGATAAAGCAGTTTGATCATCAGAATTCTCGCACAATATAGGAGCACGACATAAAGGGCAGTTCTTGTGGGTTCTTAACCAAGTATCAATACAAGGCAAGTGAAATGCGTGCTTACAGTTTGACAAAAGCCGAAGACTTTCATCTTCTTCAAACTCGTTCAAGCAAATAGAGCACTCTGTACCTTCTATCAACCCTTCATCTTTCTTATACTTGAACACTGCGATTGAATCAATCACAGACTGTTCCAGACCTATGGTGTTGATGTACCAAATAGGGTGATCAACCACCGCTCCTTGATCACCATCAAAAAAGCTGTTTTGGGAACCGAAAAATACACGTGCCCGGCTCATCACTCTTGAATTCATCCGCCTGGAATAGAATATTTTAAAAAGTGTGCATAAGATAGCAAAGAGAAGAATAGCGCCAAGCGTACACCCCATTATGATCATACTAGTTTTGATCAGATGATTATGTGCTACATCTTTAGACTTCGGAACCATATACCGAGCGTGTCGTGACGGTAACGGCGGCGTCGGCGGCGGAATTGTTGACGGATCAGTAAACGAAAATTCGCCAACTAAAAGGATCTTACATACGCTAGGACAGACTTTGAAACAAGACCCCAAACACTTACCATCATGGTTAAGATATGGGTTGCACGGCATCGTACAAAACACGGCATCGAAAGAAGACATCATCTTCCGAGGAACAACAAGATTTGAGAGCTCAGACTCCATCTTTTCTCAGAAGCAGAGCATAAAACAGATGAAACAGGGGAGAGAGACTCATACGACAGTGTGTAGAACAAGTGTGAACATGCTTTTGGGAAAAAAAGAGAAAAATAGGGGAGGTGTTAAAGATTGGCCCTTTCACTTGATTTTAGACCACAAACTGTGGGCTCTGGATTGGAAAGCGAGAGTATATGCTCAACAAGATTTCTGAAAATTTTGGCTATATTAGACGACTTCTTGTGCATGGAGGTGAAGTCGTTTGTTTCTGCTTTTCCAAAAGTCAAAACG
The DNA here is from genome assembly GCA_024520955.1 of Erythroxylum bequaertii. Classification (NCBI taxonomy): domain Eukaryota; kingdom Viridiplantae; phylum Streptophyta; class Magnoliopsida; order Malpighiales; family Erythroxylaceae; genus Erythroxylum; species Erythroxylum bequaertii. The sequence continues at coordinate 4,418,777 of JANIJF010000211.1, read as the reverse complement.
TACTTATCGTAAACAAATGGTTGTCACCTCCAAAATCTCTGTCTTGTATTACAGTATATTATTGTGTTTAATAAATATTAATTATTTATTTTTGTAAGTTTCGCATGAACCTCACAAAAAAAAATAGTTGAGATTTTATTAGATAGAGTAATACTAGACAAAGAATCTCTAGACTCACTTCCAAGCTTTAATTCGCAGCAAAGACGACGACTTGAAAAATGGAAACTGGAATAAGAACAGAGCAATTAAAGACTCATGAGCAACTTTAGAAAGGAGAAAAAGGTCAAGCTTGGAGATAATTTAGAAATTACATGTGTTTAATTTAATATATTAAATAAACAAAAAAATTGTTAATTATGTTTTGATTTTATAGTTAATATTTTAAATTAAAATTAATAAACTCTTTAGTGTATATTGAATAAATGGATAGTTTACAAATTATGTATTTTAAGCATATTATTTAGTCAAATTTAAGTCAAATATAGTCATTAGAATGTAATTAATTATGATTAAGGCCACCATTAATGGCTTCTAACAACTCTAGGAGTCAGAATGCAGGAAAGAGATGGATTCTAACAACACCACCGACATCTTCTACTTTGAAAATTATAAAAATAAGACTAAATACTATTCGATCTACTCAGATCTTATATCTTAACGGACTTCATCTAGGTGTTAATGATAATGATATGCACAGTTAATTAAATAATAATTTATGTTTAAACAGTTTTAAAAAAAGTATAAAATCTTTGGAAATATCGATTTTGTGCTACTTCATTTTCAGGCTGATGTAATTTAGATAAAGCCTTGGTTGGCAATTTAATTAATATGCATAACTTAAAAGCACCACTTGGCCAACTAGTGTCTTCCCTCCACCATCCACTTGTATCTTCAACGTGGCCAAGCCAGGAAATGGGTTCTCGTCGGCAACCACTTGGAGGTTATTTTGGACTTTTATCATCGCAAAAAGGATTACTAAATTAAATAAACATTAATGAGACACTTCGTTGATGGGTTTGAGAAAAGATTAATGGGTAAAAAATGAAAAGTAAGTAATTGATTGTTGATTATCATTATAGGAGCAATAGTTTGATATCTCATTTTTTGGAAATCTTTTATACCCTCCGTAAAATTCATTCCTTAATAGTGGCTTCTTTTTTAAAAATATTTTTAATACAAATTAATTACTATTTTTTATAAACCAACCATTATCAATGGTAATGGTAATCATTCTTTATTATCAATGGTAATGGTAATCATTTTTTCTTCTTAACCAATCATTATAATTATAATGATAATATCCATTTTTATTTTTTATTATATTCGTTCTTTATTATATTTATTCTCATTCCTATTAACATTCTTTCATGCGAATCATCCGCCTCCCTAAAAGACTACAATGAAAAATTGGGTGTATTTTTTAAATTTTCAAGAAAAACCTCTTCCTTTAAATTTTATAAAAAAATGACAAGAAACTTAGCTTTTTAACGGAAGTAATTACATCGAACAATAAATTATATTTAAGTTAAATTTAATTAGTTCGGACGATTAAATTGGGTTATCATATTAGTTTACATTTGATATTTATATTATATATGTTTCATTATTATTATTTAATTCTAAAAACTAAAAATTAGAAAGTGTTTTTTTTTTAGAATTTTAAATATCATAATTTATTTTAAAATTTCTTAAAATACAAAGAAAGTTTAAAGCTTTTACCTTTATTCAAATGATTATTTTAATTTGAATTAAATTTAGGTAGAGTAGGTAAGAGACCCTTCTAAGTTTAAATTTTTTCATTATAATTAATTTGATTAAATCATATTTTATTCGTTAACTTTGAATTAAGTCAAGATTAAACTTAAGGTAATGTTATGTTAGTGAGATTATTTGACTAATTACTGTGTGGATTAGTTTAACAAATGCATAATCTTTCTAAGAAAGATATTGAAACCTTAGAACACAATCCAACGATCCTGGATGTGTAAAGTTGTAACGTAAGTGCTTCTCCAAGCACGCAAGAAAAGAATTTTCTCTTCATCCACGAATACCCGTTTCAGGATTTTTATCTGAAAATGTGTACAAGTTACTCTACGAAGACTTGCATTTCAACGTTACTTGCGGTACTCTCCAAATCCACCTATAAACTGGAACTCCTCCTGAGTTGTGACACACCAACCCCACCTTTCTTCTAAGTATTCTTCCCAAACTCCCCCAGCAAGTTGGTCTCAACCTGCATGAACTGTAGGACCACCAACCATGGCATCCAACACCCACAAGACGAGTTCTGGAGCTATGAATCAGAGTGATGCGTTGATGGGTGCCTTCCTAATGCAGAACTGTGACTTACCCCCACCAGCTAAGGTCTTTTCAGGTTCTGAAAAGGTGGTGTTGTCGTCTATGAATAGGGTTTTTGGCACGACTGCAAGAGACGGGAGTAATGATGACGAGAATGAGAAGTTGGAGCTTTTAAAAGCATTGAGATTGTCACAGACGAGGGCGAGAGAAGCAGAGAAACAAGCTGAAGACCTGGCTGTGGAGAAGGATTATGTTTCCAATGCTCTGTTGAAAGAGTCGTTGCAACTTCTTGTGTCTCGTCAATGGGTGAGGTTGCTTGAGTTTCAAGTTCTGAAGCTACAATCTCAAAAGGAACGACAAGCGAAGGAATTTTGTTTCGGCTGTGGAAGACCAAAGGCAGTAGAAGAAATGTTGGAGGAGGGAAAGGATAGTGAAGATGGAGGTTGGACTCCATGGTTTGGGACTTTGGCATTTTGTTTTGGCATTGTTGGTGTAGGACTTGCTCTTGGCTGCAGATATCTTTTCTGAGAGTTTAAAAGTAAAATTATAGATCGTGCTATGACCACAGATGCCAACAATAATCTTCTTTTCTCGTTATGTTCTTCACTTCCATTGCTGGTTTTGGCAGAAACAAAAAGGCGGGACCTTTCAGTTTGTGTATAGGAATCGCGTAGAGCTATATTAACTCCTGAATGTAGAAAATGGCTATCCAAAAATATTACAGGAACAGACTAGGACTTGTCTTCTGAACGTGTTAGATAAGCTTAATCTGAGAATATGAACACACTAAAGGTCACAATATGAACATACTAAAGGTCACAATATGCTTAAGTGTACAGCCCTCAGGTGGCGATAGCAATCATCGCTAGTATTGAAATGCTCTAAACACACCCAGCAAACATGACGACCACACTTACACTCGATGTGATTGCAACCTTCTGCTTTCTCGATTGTGTAGCCACAGACAGGACAATCTCTCACATTGTCTTTCCCTTGGCGCCACTCCTCCAAGGATGAATCAGGGTCTTCCTTGTATTGTTTATACCTCTCACAAGAAACGTATGGATGATACTCAAAGTGGCATTTGGTGCAAGTCTCTGCATAACATGCCTCGCAGACAAATGGTTCACCAACTGTTCCAGGATCGGCTACTCTGTAAACAGAAGGGCAGTCCGGAGATGGGCAAAATCTGTAGGTTCCTCCGCTTGATGCAACAAATGATCCTAAGGAAGCCCTGAATAATTCCTCCAACTTATCACTTGACAATAGACACTTCAAATCTGTAAGCAATATGGGAGCTTTGCAACCTCCAGAGGTACAGCGCACTGGGAAACTGTCCAGGTTCTTTATGGCTGATTCGAATTGCTCCACCAAGCACGCCTGGCAGAAAAGATGTTGGCAGTTTTCGAGCTGGTAACTATCCTCAACCTTACAGAAACAAATGGGACAGGAAGCTTCATTTTCATGTAAGACTGCTGAACTCTGTATTGTTTGAGCAAAATCATGAACTATTTCTTCCAATTTCATCTTCAAATCTCTGGTTCCGATAATAGAGATGACATGGCGGCAAGTGTTAAGTGTACACTCCAACAGGTCAGGTACCATCTCCTTGATCCCATTAAGGTCAGGGCCAAACCTCATAACTAGTTCCTTCATCAGGTAAGGAGGCAAATTTCCACCTCTGAGATGGATCTGAAGTTGCTGATTTTCATGGTAATTGACAAGGGATTGAATCAATTTCTGCTGGGCTAAAGCAACTTTGTCTGCTGATCCGAAGACCCTTACAATATAGTTTTGTCTAGTAAACAAAATATAAGTACCAGTCTCTCGCTGTATTGACTTCATCAGATTGATACCCTGTATAGAGAATAAATGCTGTAATACAGTCGGAGTAAGGCTAGCACTATCTATGATCTGGCCTTTCATAAGCACTTCTAGAGGTTGTCTCAGTTGTGCAATTTTTCTTGTAGCGTTAGCAGTTATCCTCACTCGATAGGAACCATTCTCATTCCTGTCTACACTGCAATCAATGCCTGCAAGAGAAATAATAGGTTGTCTCAGTTCATTCTTGAACCAAAAAAGTTGGGAATTCAAGAAATGGGAGAAATGTCAAGTTAGGCAAAACGGTCCTTCTTAGAACAGGATTACTAAGATATGCAACAAAAGATTACTAAATTGGCTACAACATGGTCTCTAATTCTGCTATTTCTGGCCAAACATTTTCTGGTTCAGAAAAAGTCATACACACAAGCGCACAAGCACAAAATGATGTTAACACGATAATACTCCAATCAGCATTTCTAAAAACATGCAGCCATGTTATTGAAAGAAGAAATTACTGACTAGAAAAAAACATGGCACATTGCGCTATAAGGTGAAAAAAAAGAACTGGGAAAAAATATCATATGATTCTGCTAGCAGTACCTTTTATATGCCTCAAGCTTGCAAGTAAAGAATTCAATTGCTTCCTGATGGCAGAGTAGACAGAGGCAGAACAGGAAATTGAGCTATGAAACAACTGCTTGCATTTTAGTTTTTGCCATGAAAGACATCCCGGCAATACTTTTCCCTCCAGATTCTCCAAAGCTTCTGCTGCCTCTAAATGTAACCTTCCATCAAAAGTGATCAAAGCTTTCATAAATGCATGCTTTGAATCAGATGGTAACACTTGGACACTACAACAGCTAGTATTGGGATACCTCCTGGGAATAAATTTGGAAAGTTCTCTAAGGATTGCTTCTTCACAGGAATGCAGTGGAGGATTTTCTACTTCCCCTCCCCTTACTATGAATAGATCCACAATTCTCCTCTTCGTAGCACTTTTCAATACATTTAAGATATCATCTTCAGAAAGCTCTTTATCAAAACCTTTTACCACAACAGAATACGAATCTTTTTTGCTAGCTTCACAATGAATATTCTTTCCACCTATTACCAGGTTAGCAAAATCACAAACCATGTAACAAACATCTTGATTATCACATTTAACAATTGCAAGCCCCTTACTCTGCCTACGAGGCCAATAAACCTTTGCTCTAACTGCAGGGAACGAACTCATTTTATGATCACCAACAAATGTTGTTTGTGAAGGAAGTACTTTCAAGACACAGCCATTGAATTCAATTTCATTAAGCTCAGCAGCTTTTTGAGCAGCTTCAGGAGTGAGAAATGTTATCCTTCCCCATTTTCCCGTTTGATTTCCCTCTTGCCCAATGCTTGTGGACTTTTGGATGGCACAAATGCCACCGGAAACATGTTCATGAAGAAGCACCAAAAGTTCCTTATCATTGACCGTACTTAAATCAGAATAAAATATATCCACAGTCAAATATCTCTTCTCCAACTCTAAATGCTTGATCTCAGCACCAGCTCCAAAAAGTGCCATGGAAGGTGTGCCAACAGTTCCATGATATAAATATTTTTCCATGCATTCATCGTGCAACCACTTCCTTTCATATTCCACAGCTTCTTTTACATGGCTGAAAACCTTGTCCATATCCTTTGATGAGGCAAATAAGAGAATCTCATTACTTTGAGAGTTTACTTCAACACTGATACGTTCATCCATGAAGGCAGTCCGAATATGTGATAGAAGAGAAAGAATATTACAGTTGGATTTACCACAAAACCTTTTGAGCAGTGTGCTGCCAAACCCAGTCATCACCTTCCTTTGCAATTTCCGCATTTCCATTTTGGAAGCATCGAGCAATGGAGGAGGAAAAAGCTTGGATAATGATTCGTACTCAAACGAAGTTACGCAGACCAAATATTGATTTGATACTGACAAAAGTTCACCAAAAACAACCCAACTTGGCATCTCACTGAATGCTAGTAATGAACATGATGGATGAAGGAGAAAATGCTTTCCAGTCAATGCCACTTCATAACCAAGTTGATCAGATCCAGAGTACATTGCAACATTTTCTGCAAGGGCAGCAAGTATCACCATTTTCAAATATTTATCATGCTCAGTTGACTTGTAGGGATCCCAGAGCCAGTAAGATGGGATTATAACATCAAGTTCCTTTTCAAGGCAAAGTTCTAACTCCTTTACTGTGTCATGGCATCTCCTCATGGATGTAGCATTAATTTTGTTTTCCCAACACCATTTATTTCGCATGTTGGCGGGAATTGATGTCCACTCCTTATATACAGAAAGAAGTGTAAATAGATCACCATTCTGATGGCAGAACTGCAACTTGAGACAATCAGCTTTTAACTTATCATCATGACTACCATATCTGCAGAATATGTTACTGGCATTTGCCATTACAGCTGCCAGAACAAGGCCCTCTCTACCCAAGCAACAATGGAAACAACCAAGAATGAGCTTGCCAAGGCGAGGCTCAACACCCAGTTTAACCAGGCATCGACCTTCGTCAGTCAATTCATAAACACCTTTGTTCAGTGTGATAGCTCCCAACTGAACAAGATTCCTAGTGGTCAAGTCAATGGATTCTGCACTGGGTGCATCCACAAAATCAAAACCCTTTATATCATTGATCCCTAATGCAAGAATCCTTAGAATAGCAACACCAAGATGAACTCTTCGAATCTCAGGTTCTTGATTGAGAGGCATTGACTCATAATCCTGCTCTGAGTACAGTCTATAACATTTACCAGGTCCTGTTCTCCCAGCTCGGCCAGCTCTTTGTTGAGCAGAACTCTGATTGATACAACCTACTTCGAGCACATGCATACCAGTGCCTGGTTCAAATTTACTTTCTTTAGCCATGCCACAATCAACCACATACCTGACCCCAGGAATTGTAATCGATGTTTCGGCAAGATTCGTGGCAAATATAATTTTTCTCTTTCCAGGATAGTTTTGAAAAACATGGCATTGCTCTTCAAAAGAAAGCTTTCCATGTAAGGGTAATGCAACAGCAGAGGAAGCCTGAAATTTCTCACAAGCCCATTCTACTTCCATCTGAGATGTCAAAAAGGCAAGAATGCTCCCTTCTTCTTCTGTTTTGTGAATTTCTGTTGCAACCCTCACAACCTCACAAGCATATGGCGCAACAGTAGCATTTCCCACAGTAGTGCAAGGGGCATATACAATGTCAACTGGGAACTTTCTCCCTGACATGTGAAATATTGTACAACCAAAATAGTAGTTGGAGAGCTGGCTTGCATCAGCTGTTGCTGACATTATTACAAGCCTCAAACAACTTCTCTCTCTGAGTAGGTCTTTAAGCAGTGCCAAAAGAAGATCAGTGTTCAAGCTTCTTTCATGAGCCTCGTCAATAATTATGCAGGAAATCCTCGAAAGATACCTATCATTAATGTAATGCCGCAGTAAACAGTGATCTGTCATGTATATCACTTTGGAATCAAATTTTTGACTTGAGGAAAATGTAGGATAAGAGACGACTGAATTGTCTCCATAGCACCCTCTACTTTCTTCTTCGACCCTATTTGAAAGTGAGGTGGCTGCAATCTTGCGGGGTTGAGTACATACAATGCACCCATCAGCAGCTACTCCAGAATCAGAGAGGAATTGGACTAATTGTGTGCTTTTTCCTGAACCAGTCTCTCCAATCAGTACCATTACCTGAACAAACTATTATCAGAAGAAAAATAAAAAGTAGATGCAAGCAGTTTCATTAAACACAAAATCCAGTCTAGCCTAACAATGTGTATGCTTGTTAATAGTAACAACCTTTTTTTTTTTTTGGTAATTTAAATAGTAACAACCTTGGGTCATCTCTGATCTTAAAACACAAATCCTGAGCTGTTCAGGTACCATCTCCACAGATGAAACTCATGTTCAGGAAATCTTCCCTTGAAAAGAATAAAACAAGTCCAGAACTGACTTTTTACATTTTACTTTTGAAAATCAAATATTAACTTGAACATTTACTCTTATACTGGAGAGGAAAAGAAAAGAAAACACGCATTGCACACGCAAAAAGAGCAAGAGATAAGAAGAATATCATGCAAAGAGAAATAGTTCCATATCTAGAAAAGTACGACTGAAGAGATGGTCCCATATGAGAAAATTACGGGTGTGATAGGTTTCTGAGCTTGGACCATAAAGATGAATTCTTTTAAACAGTTATATTCTTCGTTCTTGTCCGACTTCTTCCGGACACGTCAGTATACTTTAAGCAATTGAACCTCCATAATCCTAACTTCTGTTCCTCCATTAAAAAATACATAGATACATCCAAATTCCCATGTATACACGTAACTTAAACTTAATCACCATGAAGAAACGACAAAGAGGATATTAAGAACAAGCACACATAAAATGAAGAAAGCAAACCAAAAGCCACACCTGTTCTCCTTCAATTATCCTCAGAATCTCTTGTCTTTGTGCATAAATTGGCAATTCCTCGTCAAGTCTACTAATTTCCCTCAACACCAACTTATGAATGCGACCCCAGTTCACTTCGTCATCAAACTTAAACACTGGGATTCTCCATTTTGCTTCTTTTTCAAAATTTTCCTTCTCTGCACCTCTAAGATGATTAAGAATACAACTCAGAGCCCTCTTGAACTCCATTATTCTCTTCTCTATCATGTCTCTCTCCACTTCCAAACCCCGTTTGCGGTCCAACATCTCCGCGGCCTTTGCTAACTTCAACATCTTGAACGAACCAACCCGACTGATCTCCATAACTTTGTGGTCCAGTTTCAATTCCCATCTTTTCACTTTCTCGCCCTCAATAACCTTATTCACGTAATCAATAAAAACCTCTCTGAGTCTCTGCTCAAGCTCTTTTCTTTCTAATGGGTCAACAACATTGGACTTAGGTTCTGGGGTGTAGGAATGGACCCCGCTGAGCCGGAGCTCCCACACGCGTGTTACGCAGAAGACAACGTCGGCCCATTGTTGGAAATATAGCGTAGCGAGTACACAACCAGAGGAACCAAACACAACGCGCTCTGGTTTTGGTGTACACTGCAAGATAAGAGACTCAAGGTCTGGCTTCTTATCGGAATGAGTAGAAACAGAGTCAAAACAGAGCTGAATTGTGTATCTCCTGCGAAGGCGAGAGCTTGCGGTGTGTGGGGGCGGTGGTTGCCGTTTAGGTTGGTAGCGGTGGTAGGAAAGGTGGTCGGACGGCGAAAACTGCCGGTCCGTGGGCTGGTAAAACTGATTCTTCTTCATCACATTAAGAATTTGGAAGAAAAAAAAGTAAGAAGGCAACGAGGAAAGCAGAGAAGAAGTCGACCTGCGTGTTTTGCTTTGGGAATTATTTCTTTATGCTCAAGGAAAAGGGAAATTAAACAGAAAAGATAAAAGACGCGGTCAAACTGTCAAAGATGTGGTGCGTTCGGATCGTATTATATATTTATATGTAAAATTTAAAAATTTGTATTACGATTAAAATAATATATTTAATTAAACATAAAATTATTAAATAAAAATTAATAAATTTATTTTAGTTTATAGAATCATATTAATTTACAATTTTTTTTCAATTAATTACTAATAATAATCAAGAAAATTATCTACACCTTTCTTCAACTTAATTCATTTTTATCTATATTTATCATTTTAAAATAACTTAATATTTTTATAAAACTATTTCAATAAAAATACAATACAATTAATTATATCCAATTTTAGTTTAATTTTAACTTACCTATTATAAAATTAAATTTTTTTATAATAATTAAAAATTTTAATTGATTTTCCTTGATTAATTAAAATTTTAAATATTTTTATTGAAATTTTATTATAACATTAGTTAAATTTTCATATTTTTAAATTTCTATTTTAGCAGTTTAATTTTATTGTCCAATTTAAAATATTAAAATATTTAATAACTATGTTTAAAATTATATAATAGATAAGTTAAAATTGATGACGTAATTAGGTCATCTCCAACCAAGGGTGCAATGAATTCCTTAGATGGAAAACACAAAAATAGTGCAACAAATAGTAATGCAACAAATTTGGTGCATTAGTACCTAAAGTTGTAAAAAAATAACTTTGTTTATTTTCTTTTTAACATATTCCTTTTATGTCTTTTTATAATTTAATTTATTTACATAATTTATTAAGTAATTAAATTTAAAATATATATTACTTTAACAAAAAATATCATTACAAAGATCTCATTGAAATATTTAAAATGACACTGATATTGAATATAATATTAAATTTATTTTTAAAATTTAGTTATAATTCTTATTTATAAGCGTTATAAATTCATTAATAAAATATGTTAAGAATAAAAAGTAAATTTGAAATAAAAGGTACATAAATTTAAACCATAATATTGATTTAAAAAATTAAATCTTAAACAAAATATTTGAAATTATCAAGGGATCGGCATTTAGAGTTCTTGAGTTACAATTTGCAATTATCAAGGGATCAACATGTTTTTGGAAAAAATTCATATTACATAATATTATGTCGGCAGGCATTACAATACACAATATGATCATTGACGACAAACGTGATACTCAAGCGGCTATACAAGATTGAAGCAAAACACCAACCTATGAAATTAATATTAATAGAAAAGATATAATTATATTTCAATAATTCCTTATTAGACATAAGCAAGTTAAAGGTAAAGAAGTTCGTTATGAACTTCGTAATATATTGATTGAACATTTGTGAGAACGATAAGGTGATTCAGAGGATTAGAGATTAAATGTGCAATAAAAATATTATATTTGTGTATGTTATTAATTTGTTGTTACAATAAAATTAATAAAATTTGTTAAATAATATTAAGTTAATATAAAGTATATGTTAATTAATTAAGAATATTAATTTTATTTAAATTTGTATAAAAAAATAAATAAATCATTGTATAAATATAAATTAATTTAATTAATAACTACATTATTGTGGTATGTTTTTTGAAAATAATTTGATATAGGGTTAGAGTAATACTAAATTTAGTATAAAAAATTATTGAAATATTCTTTTTTATACTAAATTTAATGTAAAATTTAAGTGGAACGAATGGAAATTTGAAAAAGAAAGCTAATCTTTACTTTATACTTAAAATATTTTAAAATAATAATAATAAGCCATATCACATTGGACATTTGCATCATTACTCAAATATTTATTTGTTTATCTAATATTGTTAGTGACTAGTG
>JANIJF010000211.1:4318801-4332472 GCA_024520955.1 Erythroxylum bequaertii | reverse complement strand
ATGAAAATGCATCTCCAACTATCATTAATCACTCACAATTACCAATCTAACCTTCCCACAAATAATGGGATGTTACAGTAGATCATTCAAGCAATAGCTTTCCTCCATCTAATGCTTTTATGCACATCTCAAAATCTCACATAAGGTCAACAGCTGTGGGCAAAATAATCAAACATGAAACTAGAGACATCTCCCAACATGCACTCTGACAAGGAGGGCGATTTTCGGTGATTCTGAAACCCATTTTTTGCCCTTTTTGGCCCGTTTTCGACCAGTTTTTCATAGCTAGCCTTATGTATACCACTTTTACGTAATCATATATGCAAAAAAACAGGAAAAACGAATCAAAAAATAGATGAAAACCATAATGAATTAAAACTGAAAAACCTTCATTTCTGGTAACCCGATCATGCAACCGCTCTGATACAACGAGTAACACGTAGAATAGACCTAATTACGTGTTCCGGATTGTTCATAAAAAGGTTAAAAACTAAAGAAATGTGAAATACCTAATTTCGGTTCAATCTAGGCTTCCTAAGCAATTTTTAAGGCCAAAATAAACTCCGATCTCTCGGGACCTTTACGGAAAACGTTTACAAACACGTGGTTAACGTCTTTCTACATTTTTCGCAAAACGTAAGCGCTCTTAATGAGTCAGAGGATTTGTATGCTTACGAATGATATGAGCAACTACAGGATACCGTAACGTTTATATATAGCTTCCATATAAGGCTTCTTTATCACAAGCTCAATATGAGTTCAATTCATACTAATCGGGATCTATTTTCTTCCCGAACTGCGACCCATTGATTTAGATCATTTATTGGATCACTTTATTACCGTTGTCTAGATCAAATTACGTACCTTAACCGATAAGTTATTGAAAATCCGAAAATAAAATTAGTTGTCCAAATTTATAAGGACGGACAAAATTGTCCATAAGGGGTATAAATGAAGTATTCGATATTCATAGTGAGATTGAGCTTTTGAATGTCCTGGCAGGGAAGAGATAGGGAGGAAAAAAAAAAAGGAATACTAAATGATTAGTTAATTACGCATCGGTATCTGCAAATACTAAATAGAAAATAGGAAAGTGAGTCGTGAAGGGCCTTTTCACTTTGCCCATCTCTTTACTCAAACGAATTCCTTTTGATCTCGATATATATACAAAGAGCAGAGAGAAACAAGTGGATGGACGAAAAAAAAGAAAGGACCAAAGAAGCGAATGACTAGGCTGGACTCGCTAGTCGCTACCTTCCCAGTAACCAGGCGTAGATAATTCAGAAGACGAAATTTGGGCCCTGGAGTTGCGTACAGCAAATGGAAACTTGTGAAAACCACGCTTCCGTTGCTGTCTTGCGTGTGGGATAGGCAACCAATGCAATTAATTGATCCAGATGAAGAAAATTCTTCCATCCTGTAATTGTCCTCCAACTCTCATAACGAGTTATAGGAAACTCATGATTTCCCTTAATTGACAAATGTTCGAATTTAGTTTATTTCCAAAGCAGATAAGAGAAAGATTCCAAGAAATCTTTCAGCACTTAAAAGTTAAAACCATTCTTTCAATTCAAATTTTAGTATTGGTTCAATTGAATACTTTTGAGATAGAACTTTAATTTTGAAATTATTAATTATTAATATAATACTATGCTACCATCATAACATACTAAATTTGTCTTAACGTTATAACTTAAAATAAGACAAACATCTCTTAAATGTGCGAATAAATTTTTATTAATTGTGAAATGTATCATTTAAGAAAATTGGAATTTAAGTCATTATGATCGCCACATCATTTCACTCAATTGACAGAATATATAAAACAATTTTGAAGATAAGTGGTGCATAGTTAGGAAAATAAAATTGGTTATACAACCTGTATACTATTGATACATGTAATTCATCTAAGTAATGGTTATACAACGTGTATACTACTGATATATGTAATTCATCTAAGTAAGATGTGAAGTGTTTCCCATATAACCAAATTTTAAGTATTTAATGTCTATGAATGAGAACTTTTGGGGATGACACCGAAAATTGGGACATGAAAGCATAAAACTTATTACAAAGCTTTACAAACATCAACTTGTCAATGGATTTTCATGAGTACATTATCAAAAAGGCAAGGTGCGTAAAGCATATCAAATAAGCAAAGGAAGTTAGAAGCTCCTTTACGAGCAAACTGTAGTAACAACCTTGACAATTTTTGAATATAAATTAGTTCGAACTACACTAAACCCTTACAACTTTTGTGTATAAATTAGTTCCAACTACCTAGAATTGTTAGTAGGTCAAAAGCATTATATTTGTGATTGTTAGTAGGTCAATAGCCTCTTCTGTTATTTCTCTATCACTGTATCTTTTGTCGTCTTTTGCCTTTTTTTGTGTTTTTTACCGACTGTGATTTCTATGTCTTCTGCCCTCTCCTGCGTTTTCTAACTTCTATGATTTTCATGTTTGTTTTCATATGCTTATGTGTGTATTGTAACTCGTTGCTCGATTGTTGTTATTTGCGTTGAAACGTAACAGGTCCATCATCTTCTCTTATTCAAAATCACGCAAGAGAGAGCATAATTAAAATTAATTCATTAAATTCATCAACGTTGTTTTGGTTCATGAGAGAGGCCCTTCTTGTGTTTCTCACTAGATAGTGCTCAGGGATAGCATAACGACGTGATACCTATCTCAGATATGCAACTTGATCACCTAGCTGATGGATATAATAATATCCCTCATTGTGCTTAACAAATTCTGAAATGGAAAAAGTGAATGGAAAGCTATAGTATGAAAGTATTTTGCATGTCTTGAGTGAAGATGGGATCATTTGTTTGCCTTGTCTAAAGATAAAGTAAAAGGGTAATTACAATTTCAAGAACGTCTAGTTCATTAATAAGAATTAGATCCGATGAACAAATAGTTGTGTTCCCAAGTTTTCCAGCATTGGTAACTATCTTAAAGCAAAACTGATATTTTGGTGGTATCATTATTCACATATGTATTCACGTTTCTAATTGGTTAAGGTACTCCTTGAAGGCTCTATTTCTGCAATAAAATGCTCGTTTCATTTACGATCATCACTATTTAAAACAGGATAGTGATTCTTGAAGCTATAATTTTGAATTGTTGCTTAAATGGCGAAAGCTTTGGAAGATTTCCTTGAAGCCGTTTAATATATTGACATAAAGAGAAGTGATTTATGAGATAAGAATATTGCGCGAAAGAGGAAAAGAAGAGGCTTGTGGAGAGGAAAAGAGAGTGAATAATAGGGTGGTCCAACATAGTAATTTGTCAAATCAATGAATAGTGAGGGAAGAACAAAGAGTTACGTGAAAGAGGAAAAGAAGAGAGCTTGCGAAGAGGAAAGAAGAGTAAATAGTAGGGTGGTCCAACATATAATTTGTCAAATCAGTAAATAGTGAGGGGAGGACAAAGAGTGGTGGTAGAGAGAAGCTTGCGGTAGTGAAGAGAGCCGAAGTGGGCCTGTTGGCTTGACCATCATGCATATATTATGAATTTGCTTAAATTTACATCTTTATTTTTATTCTATATAATCAAATTTACATCTTTATTTTTGTTCAATCATTTCCATGAACTTTATGCAATTTAAGCATTTAATATAGTTATCTCATGTTTATTTTTAACCATATTTACCATTTAATACTTCGTAGAGATTGTTGTGATTCATGTCACTTATATGTGGTTACATTTAATGATGGAATGTTTGAACAATATGAACGATTGATTGTGTAGAAATAAATGAAAAGGATAAGGAATGGAATGATACCATAGAGATCTATTTAATCTCCTTAATGGTTGATGAAGTGAAGAAGATAAATCAAATGACTACTACCTTTTCCAAATCTAGTTGGAAGAATATTAAGGCAGGGCTTCAAACAAAATTCAATAAGGAGTATATTAATATTCAATTGAAGAAAAAGTATAATGGATTAAGGACTAGATTGAAGAATTTTAAGAACTTATTGAAAAAAAACAGGAATTGGCTACAACTCCTTTAGTGGTGAAGTTAATGCTACAAATGAATGTTGAAAAATCTATTTAAGGTAAAATATGTCTTTTTTAATAATATATCATATTATATAATATTTACTCTCATATTCATTTTTCATTAGAGGTGCATGAAATGGCTCACAGATTCAAGAAAAAAGGATGTAAGGAATTTTCATATTTGTGCCATATTTTTTGAGATACTACTGCAACTGGTGTGTATGTACGCCCATCAACTAAATCTCCATCGAATAATACAGAAGAGGAACATGAAAATAATGTTGATGAAGATTACTCGTATAAAGAAAAAGAAGATTAAGATATAAGTTCTATATCCAAGAGAAAGAAATCTCCTAAGAATGAGAAGGCAAAGAAGACACATTCCAACAATGTAGAAGAGGTATTAGTTGTACTTGGTGAACAATCAAAAAGGAAAAATGATTTACTTGTGAAAAAACTGAGTGAAACATCATCCACTGCAGAGGGTAGATCTCAAGAGTATAACATAATGATAGAATGTATGAAGTCCTTAGATGAATTGGGTGCTGATGATGTGCAATATGGAAAAGCTATAAAGGTTTTACATGATTCTCTACTTTATAGGGATATTTTTATGAAGATGGCAGATACAAGAAAGCTACATTGGATTATGTCGCTTTAGTTATATATTCATGTTATTACATATCGAATTTTTATTAATTTGAGACTTTTATTTTAAAAATTATTTCATAATTTGAACATTTTAAGTTTGTGTTCTGTATGAATATTTGACTTAATGTATTAACATTTTGTCTACTTTCAGTTAAACTTTTTGATTGAATGTTTTATTAATTATTTAATATTGTCATTGTAAATACATGAATTTCTTATCAGATTTCAAATCATATTCTGATAATGAACGTAAGAAGGCATTCACTATTTCTTTAGCTAGGGTGAGAACAAATATTTTCATTTACAAAAGCAACCATGTAGAACTTCTGCTCTACTAGGTTATGATTGGATAATGGAACTTTTGAATGGGAATCCTACAAGAATTTATGAAAACTTAAAAATGAGAAAGATAATCTTCTTGAGCTTATGTGATGAGTTAAAGAGTTTAGGACGCTTAAAGGTAACAAGTCATTTGACTGTGGAGAAACAAGTAGCAATTTTCTTGATGACTATAGGGCATAGTTAGACAACTAGAGTCAATACAGAACACTTTCAACATTTGACCTGGGCAATTTCGAATTACTTTCATAAAGTCTTATATGCAGTTAATCGTCTTGCAAAAAGATTCATTACTCCACCATCTTTTACTAATACACCTCCTAAGATTCAACATAATTCAAAATTATTTCCATATTTTCAGGTACATTCATATATTTAATCACTATTTTAATTATGTCTTATGATTAATAATTATTTTAATATATATTTTAATTTTTAGGATTGTGTAGGAGCAATAGATGATACACATATTGGCGCACATGTTCCAACCAATGAACAAATATCATATAAGGGCAAAAAAATTAATCCAACCCAAAAAATTATGCGTTGTTGCTCATTTGACATACTTTTTACATATGTAATGGCTGGATGAGAAGATACTGCAATTGACTCTCGAGTTTTTTTAGAAACAGTGGCAAATCCAACAAATCAATTTCCTATACCTCCACAAGATAATGTATTATGTTAAATAAACACAATAATTATGATTCATTTTTAATATTTTTTATTGATATTATGTACTTTATATGTTAGGCAAGTATTATTTAATTGATTCAGGCTACACTAATATGTCTGTATTTCTTTCACCATACCGAGGTGAAAGATATCATTTACGAGATTATAGAAGCACATGAATTGTTTAACTACATGCATTATTCATTAAAAAATATTATTGAAAGATATTTTGGAGTTCTAAATCTCAAGTTATGATACGAAGAAACAAAAATGTATCGTTATT
The DNA here is from genome assembly GCA_024520955.1 of Erythroxylum bequaertii. Classification (NCBI taxonomy): domain Eukaryota; kingdom Viridiplantae; phylum Streptophyta; class Magnoliopsida; order Malpighiales; family Erythroxylaceae; genus Erythroxylum; species Erythroxylum bequaertii. The sequence continues at coordinate 4,326,513 of JANIJF010000211.1, read as the reverse complement.
AAATTTAAAAAACTTAAAGAATTAGTCATTGTTATCCCAATATTTTAAATCATGCCAACTAAAATTCATTAGGCTCAATCGAAACTTTAGAACTTTTTACTACTCAAATTAAATAATTAGTGGTAAGTTGTTGGTTAAACTTAGTTGGACTGACTGATCCACAAGGAAGCCCAAGCCATGTCTCATAAGATCCAGCTTCATCTACATTAACATTAAGACTAAACCTTAGACCCCACCATACGTGGATTAGCTCCGAAGCCTTTGGAGTGGATATAGCTACTCATGTCTCGTGTCGGTTAGAGATCTGATTTTGGTTTTTTAAATCACTCATCGACTAAAAAAAAATCGAAACACTCGTAATAATATCTACAGATAAGGATATATTTTAAATCCAATCCGATTTGAAGTTAATAGAATTAATTAATAGTTAAAAAATTTTAAAATGTAATTGAAATAAATTATTTGTATTTATAAAAAATTAAAGTTTAATTAAAAATATATTATTAAGTAAAAATTAATTAAATTATTTTAATTTATAATAACTTATCAATTAATTAATAAATTGATCAATTTTTTAATAACAAAAATTAATAAAATAAACTAAATTAAATATATTAAATTTTTATGATTAAGATAATACTTCACCTTTTTTCATCGACATACGTAGACGTGATGGGAATTTGGACTTATATGTAATAAAATTCAACAAGTAACCCTACTTCTCAACCACCTTTCTCACTTCTCAACCGTGATTCTTTCTTCTTTGTCTTCTTTCGTCTCAAAAATAGGTTTTTTAGCTGGATGAACAAGTAGTCAACTCCGTAGCAGTAATGGATGGATGAAGAATCAGGTACACTTTGCTGTGATGGAGTAAAACTTCTTTCTACATTTTTCAACCTTCTCTTCATCACTTTTGCTTGCATACCGGAGGTAGATGAAGTATACGTCAAGTTTTCGTCAATGGTAAGCACCATACATATACTCCAATATTTTTCGAATTTTTAAAAATTAATCTGATAAAATAGAAAGTTAAAAAGATTAAATCGATATTAAATTATTATAAGATGGATTAAAAATTAAAAAAATTGAGTAGTTTAAAAAGTGAATAAAAAAGAATATCTTTAATTAATGTGATTTTATTTAATATTTTTAAATTTTAAATTAGGCCGAATCTAATTCAAGTATGTTAATTTCAGATCGAGTCAATTATCATCCTTACTTGCTTGCTTGTTACCATAGTTTTAAAAACCGGATCGGACCGGTCGGTTCGACCGGTGATCGGTCTGTTATCCGGTTTAGTTTACTCTTAACACCCGATTCTTAATTGAACCAGTGAGAACCGATCAATTGACCGATCGAACCGGTTCGGTTCGACCAATCCAACTACTGGTTCAATTAATTTTTTATTTTTAATATTATTTGATATATATTTGTATTTTTTAATATTATTAATATTATATATAATTAAATATAACTATTACATAATTATGCTCAATAAAACCTCTAATTTGATTTCCAGTTTCAAACACTAAATAAGAGCGCACGGAGCTAAAAGTAAGTAACAGATAAAATCGTCGTCCGAAAACAGACAAATTCTTTAACATTAAAGACAAATTAACGTACCAAACATGCAACCTTTATTCTAATCTTGCAAATTCGTCGTCTCTCACGGATCAAGATGAATGGAAGGTGATGACTGAGTCCCACCATTTCGCTGATCTTGGTCGTCTGTTCAGCGAACATCCCCTCTTGACCGCAATTGTCCCATACCACATTAATTGTTTCACCTATTCAATTTCATAACACCAAGATAGAACGCTAATAATTGTGTAAGAATCCAGATACTGATTAGGTTTTGGATTTAAATTTTATGATTATTAAGAATTTACTAACTATATTCTTGCTGTTTATTTTCAATTAATTTATTAAATATCTTTTAAAAATAGGTAATTTATAAATTCTCTAAATAGGTTATGAATTAATGTGGATAATTAATACTAAAATTAATTTTTAACTCGATTTACTTTAATAACCTTTTTGTTATAAAAAATTGACCAACTTATTAATTAACTGAACAACTTTTATAAATTAACTAGCCTTATAAATTAAATAAACAAATTAACTTTTATTTAACTTATAAATTAACTTTTTCTAACAAATTTGGTCAATGTCTTCTAAGAAAATTTAAAAATTTCTACACTAAGATATCAAATATTCAATCATGACGAGAATTACAACTTTTTGTCTTTTGAAAACGGAGAAACTTGCAGTGGTTACCTTTTTGGATGTGCATTAAGTAATTTTTAAATTGACATAATAGCCTATAAATTATATCAATCGGGTATTTTGTATTAAATAAGTTCTATATGATGAGCTCGGTCGAGAGAACATAGAAAAAGTGTAAATATTAATATCTAAAAGTATAATTAGAATTGAATTTATTATGAATAATTTGTTTACGGCAACTTATTTAATATATATTTAAAAATGTTAACTTTAAAAAATTTTAAAAATAGAAAAACCTAGCTAGTATGCATTCTATAGAATTTATTTATGTGATGAAGGGTCCAAAAAGAAACCCTCGTGCGGCTGACTTTTCAGTATTCATATCCCCACGTGTGGCTCGAGATAAAAAGGTTGATAATAATAAATAAACAGCATTTATTCTTTTTTTGCAACCCCCACGTGCACTCTTGACGCGTAAACTAGTTCCCATGTTATGGCGGGCCCAATGTCTTCCAAGTATTTTAACTGTCCACGCACGCAATCAATGAAAACTCGGAAGACTCGTTAGTGTCACAGCGCTACGCTGCCGACTTTCAACACTTCACGTCCACGTTTCGAATAATGAAAGGACCGTGTTCGGCCGTGATTCGCAGTCCTTGCGTCACCCACGCTGTGGTAATAGCTTTGCTTCCTATTTTTCAGGGGAACTTCTTGGAACTAACGTGTTTGTGCTTTTTTATATGTATATAAACGAGACGAGAACGTGTGCTAGGGACTAAAAGTGTTTTTGGATTAGTTTGATAAAATCGTAGAAGAGATCAGATTAAATGGGGTGGTCGGAGACGGAGCCAGCTTGTCGGAAGCACCCAAACGATGACCAAGGACAAGGGATATGTCCGTCGTGTTTAAGGGAGAAGCTGTCGCAGCTGTACTTGATTCCACCCCTCAACAAACCTGGAGTGGTCGCGCCGTCATGCTCGTCGTTGACTTCTTTCTCCTCCTCTTCATCTCCTAATCAGCAGGGATCTTCGCCACCGCCCTCGAGGCGGCTCTGGCATCAGCGGAACGCGTCGCAGACGGTGAGATGCGGAAGTTTTAAAGTCGTCGGAGAGGGGTTGAAGAAGAGCAGATCGATGGCTGTTGTTGTGTCGAGAAGCGCAGAGGGAGAGGGGAAGAGTGAGAAGAAGAGAAAAGGGTTTTGGTCAAGGTTGCTTCATTTGAAGGGGAACAAGGAGAGTGCTGCTTTGACTGCCAAACAGATGTAGAACTAGAAAACAAGAAATGGTTTCTATAGATTTGGAAAAGAAAATAAGTTGTGTATAGTATAGCTATAAGTTTAGCAGTTGAAAGGGATTCAATTTGTTTCGTACGAGGATGTGAATCCTTACCTCAATTAGGTTGTTTTGATCGTTGCTCGTGTAGATTTTGGATTTGGTTAATGTTAAGTTTTATTCCTCCTTCCATACACCATATTGGAAGAACATAACAGGCAGAGTTCGTGTACTTTTCAACCATATTTTGCTATCAAACTTCCCAACTTAGCATCACAAGTTCTAATTACAATCCTATACTTCTTGCCAATTTCTTAGCATATTACACCATGATGGATCACTCAAATCACATAGAAATAAAGAGCTGAGATTGAACTTGCTTTGGAAGACGAACAATGGATGTACCAAAATAAAAAGTCAACCTAGTAAATTGCTTGGTAGTAACTTGATCTTTTCCAGAAGTCCGGCAGCAATGTCACGATCGTAAATTCATACTGAAAGAGACGTGCACCAGTTTTTTTGACAAAACGAAGGGCTAGGAAAAATGAATTTCAACTATCAACATCATACAAATTCAGCAAGTCAAGTCCAAAGAACTTTCAATGTTACAACTGAAGTCACTAAACTCAAGTTTACAGATTGCTAATCTTCACATTGTAAATATGAAGCTGGCTCTTTTTGTCTTCTCTATGCATCATCTCGGTTTTTTGGATTGGTGATGCACCTTCTACGCTGCCTTTATATCGCAGAACATCCCCCAGGCTTCGGCTGAAAATCGTCTGGTGTTATGAGCTGGGTATTCGTCCCATATCTGTACATGTATGTACCAGTTTCTACAACAGCTAGACTTAACAAAATCTACATTATCTGGCTGGTCTCGGAATATGAATTCCCGTCTCAGTTTTATCTTCGTCCTCGTCATTAGGGTTTCCATGATCGATAGGTGGCTGTTTCAATCTCTGGAATATCTCATCATGCGATTCACAAGATGGATTATAGGAAGCAAGTTTAGTTTCTGGAGCTTGTCGAAGAGGAAGAAACTTTTTAGCACCTATATTTGCTTTAAAATTCGGGAAGCCGTTCATTGATTCCCACTTTGAGGCCAAAACAGTGGATGAACCTCCTATTAAATTATTAGAATTTGAGTCACTTGCATGAAGCAAAGACACCTTCGCAGAGGCAATGTTTTTTGCTGCCAGTCTGCTATTGGCTTGTCTACTCTGTTCTCTTATGGCAGCATACTTATTGCTCATAGTTTCTCTGCTCGAGCCATATCTTCGACCAATTTCCTCCTTGACAGGCTGTGATGGACTTCCATCAATGGTGACTAACCTGCTTGTAGCTTTCATTTCAAGGGCAGTTTTATCCTGAGAGTTGCACCTCAGAGTTAGAAAGCAAGGAATAAGAAAGGCAAGAGCGGCACTTATTGCAACATTAACGGAAACCATAATTCAATAACATGTCAAGCAAAATATAATCATGACAATAACTTAATGACATTATTATCTAAAATTATGTATACGTACTCTGCTATCGGTGCCAGACTCGATATCCACTGTGTTAAAAGTTTCTCGTCAGTGGAATGACACGCTCACCAACTTTTTGCCCTTGTTCTAGTCATGATCGTTCTAGAACAATACACAAGAAAATCATATCAAGAACAACGTCGATGATAAAATAAGTTTCAGGTGTACTCTGAAAATAGTGTTTTGACAGCATAATGTCTACTAGGCAGTGAAAGGAGGAACATAGTCCTTAAACACTACCTTTTGTAGAATAAATTATTCCCGAAGAATCAAAACCACCAGTATCATCAGCCTCCGTTGGGAACTTAAATCTCTTCCAGCTCCCAAAGAAACCAATTACACGGTCAAAGAAATTGCTTGCTACCAATAGGGTGTACACAACCATGATAAGTGGATAGATTCTGTTGAACCCGTCTCCAAAGAAAGAGACAGCATCATCGATTTTCCCCATGTGCTGCAAGCAGTGTAGTAATGAATCCAAAAGAAAATGAAAACTGGAGACTAACTTTTCATAGGGGAAAAGAGTAAACAGATAACTTTGACTGATAGAAATTAGTGAACTCTTCAGGAGTGAAGAGCAATAGAAACAAAGAAACATGAAGCTCAATTAACAGATGATGAATAGGATTAAGTGTACATGACCAAAGAGGAAAGTTGATCACAAAATGAGGTGCTAAAACAGAGTAAGAAAAGGAAAGAAAGGAAAATCATCCAGAAGGACATTGGTATCCTTTCCAGCCTTACACCTAATATTCTACACAAACACTTTTAGATTACACAGAACATAACAGCTTCTGAGATTACCAAGCAAGACAAGAATTGGTCCTAAACTCAAGACAAGTAATTTATCTTTTCAAAGGCAATGATTTCTCAGAATGGAAAAATGAACATTATGTGATCACGTATTGCATTTTTTAAACCTATAAAAGCAAATACATATCCATACATGTCAAAGTAGTTGGGTTTGAATGAAAAAGACGGATAGATTATTCAAGCCACTGAAATACAATCAGAGCATTTCCACAAGTTTATGCACTAGGGGAACAAGATCAAGGAATGCTATTTATGACACCTGCAATGGAATGCCAACAATTTCAAGTAACAAATTCAAAATTATTCAATCACTTTCTCTTTTAATTAATGTACAGAAATAAGCACACTGACAGGAGAATTACCTTTTCAAAAATAGTTCTCTTAGTCCCAAGATTGATAAGGTTGAGAAAATTGTAGGAAATTGGAGAAGCATATCGAGCAACCATCCTGAATGAAATAAAATTTGACATAAATATTGTTTCAGTTCTTTAACAGGATTGGTAGAAGTTGTGGGGAAAAATACTTACGAGCACATCATAAGCAACCTCAATGAGCTTGTCGGCCTTGGTGTTAATGAGTAAAACATCAGCTTTCCAACTTTGAATGAGGAGTAATAGGTGCAAATGCACAAAAGCTAACACCTGCAGGCCATGTGTTAGTACTCAATCCCAGCCCATAGTGCATCAGCCTAAGCCCATCCAAACCTACATCCGTAGGGGTAAGATGGGGGGAAGAGTAGCATGGCCACATAGGCAGTTTGTTGGGAGTTTGTTATGGAGAGAGAGTGAGATTGTGTAGAGGAGCAGTATATGACTGAACACAGGAAACCAGAGGGGGGATATTCGATTGATAATTGTCTAGTATATTGGCCTGGGATAATTCCTCAGGAGGGTCTATAGCTGTAACTCTTACCTTATACATAAATAATACAATCTCTACAGTTACCTCTAACAACATGTTAAATAAATGTAGTAAGTAATAGCATGCCATTAAAAATAATATTCACAAGAAATAATGCAGAGATCTCAAATAACAACTAAAACCTGCAAAAAGAAAATTTACCTGCACTAGCACCTCTTGTCTTCCTGCAGAATTTAAAAGTATTGAGAAAAGAGACAGATCGACTCCACTTGGTAGTAACATTGCCTCTGCAAGAAGAATTGCGGCAGACATGGTAGCTAGTAAGATAGCCAAGAGCTTTTCAAGTTGCTTTCTTAGAATGCATCGCCAGAAAAATTCTGCAAAGAGCAATCGCCATTACAACTATTAGAATAGGCCAGACAACTTTTAGAATAAGCATGAGCTGCTTTCTTAGATTGCATCGCCAGAAAATTCTGCAAAAAGCGATCACCATTATAGCTATCAGAATAGACCAGACAACTCTTTAACCATTTCATAGTAAACTAAAAACCAACAAACAACAGTTAGGAAGATAATCAGAGTAACAACGCCATCATGTGTCATGACCTTGCTTAAGATTCAACCAACCAATCAGAACAAGTATATCATCTTTTGTTTCATAAGTACAAAAGGCAAGTTATTTTGTAATTTAAACAGACGAGCGAGAACTTCGAGATAAAAAAGTTGAAGATAACAGAAAGAAATTGAAAGCAACTAATGCGCAGATCTTTTTCTAAAGCAAAGATTTAAAGGAGACAAATGTGTTTCCAAGATCTAGTGATTACCAGTTGTGTCCAAAAGAGATCCAAATTTTCCATTCCAAGCAGGCCTGAAGCTTGAAATATATTTCCTGACATAGTTGTGGGGTGCATGGTAAGGTTGAAAGAAAAACTTCTAACATATAAGAAAAATCCTACAACATAATTAGGAGAAAACCATCCAGTTGAACTTCCATGTTCATACTATACCAGTCGAG
>JANIJF010000211.1:4278716-4289452 GCA_024520955.1 Erythroxylum bequaertii | reverse complement strand
ATAACAGCACATAGTTGATTTAGTTCCTGCAGTATTTGCTCGAAATTAAGCCATGTTTTGATGCATGTAAAAACACAGATGATTGATGAGATGCATTTCCATTTTCCTGAACCTCAAAGTCAGAAATGGAGAATGTTCTTGTACCAATTTAATGTTTGACAACCATGCAGACAGCCCTTGGCAAGTAATGATGTCATATTCAGCATTAAGAGGCAGCACTGTACAAAAACAGTGTCTTTTACAGAAATTTAATATGATATGGAACACACGACAGTATCAAACGAAACTCAATGCATGCATTATGTAATTTAAGATGCAAGAAGATGGTCGATTTCTAGATATTCATCCAAAGTGCTTCAATTGAAGAATGCCAGATTGTTTTCCTTTTGGCAAACACCATCAAAGCTAGAGGAGCCCCCCATAATAAAATAATGAAAGAATCATAATGTGGCCTCTAAGAGGACTAATCTTACTGTATCAAGTGGTTCAATTATTGCTTCCAGCCTAGATTGTGAAACAATGGGTTTATATAAATTCTCAATAAATGGCTCCCTCAAGTCCCAGAAGACAATTTTTGTTCCTGAAACAAGCAAAAATCAATCAACGCTAGATAACTAATTCATCAGCAAACATCAGAGCTAAACAACATTTACCAGTGAAATCACAAATACGGTCCATAGCAGCATTTATATCTTTTCGGCTCCCGTCGAAAGAACCTCTCTGCTTGAAACTTGAGGACTTTTCATCTATGGATTTCTCTATTAACAAAAGAATTCATAAACATCATATTAGAATGTGAGAGTATTGAATTGTAAGCATATTGATTGCCACAAAATATAGATAGATGCACAAAATGTAACAGAGAGAAGAAGCGCCAAGAATTGGAAACTTGAACAAGACATAAACAAGTTTGACAATCATGGACCACAGGTATTTAGTTGTCACATAGATATCTTGGCAGAAATGAGAAAACTGTTACCAATTTTTTAATAAAACAGTATTAATATGGTCAACTGATGTAATAAACGCTCAAACATTTCTTTGGTTAGAAAGGGACACAAATGCAGAGCTATTCGTAGGGGTGGAGGAAGTGCACCTTCACTTGCACTGGCTTCAAAGTTAAAAATAAAAATACATTGAGCTAAGTGCTATTTCAGCTTGGCAAATTCTTCCAAGATTTTTGTAGTAACAACTATATGAGATTTAGAAAAGCAACGTAAAAGAAAAAGGGCATTGAAGTGTTTAACTGACTTACTAATAAACTGTTCACGAGGCTTCTTTGCCGTCCAGCGCTCCATGACACTGTCTTCCAACTTATTGAGTTGAGTAATTGCATACTGTGAATTGGAAAAAAACCACATTGAATATGCCAAATGATACGTGTGGAAACAATTAGCACCTACATCTGTGATGTGCAAAATAAGAAAATATGGTTTCTAAAATTACACTTCAAGCCTATGGTGTCTGTTTTAACTTCACAACATAATTACTGGTGAAAATAACTCTATAATTTGGCTTTTCATGTTGATGGGCACAATGCTTAGTTTTCAGTTTCACAAATACATTGTACAAACCATCTCTTTAGTCAGTACTCACTCAGTCAGTTCTCTTCTGCAATTGCAATACTTAGGTGACCATATAAAAATTCCTAACTGAAAGTAACATGACCAGTTAGATAATGCAATTCCAATCAATAGCAGGATTATCCAAAGCATGAACAGAAATTCTTTAGTGATGTGTGATAGAAACTCTAGCTTAATAGACTAGAGATATATATTGAAGAAAGAAAATCAATGATCTATCGGCTATTACACTGAATCCGAAGATCACTCAATGCACCAGAGCAAGAGTTGCTCCTCAGGGGAAGAATAGCTCCTTCCTCTGTCACACTAAACTTCTTACTTTTTCCAAAATCCCCTCTCTCTCTTCTGCCTTCCTATTTCTCCCTAGCTGTCCCTAGTACATTCGGTTATTCCCTCTGTGCCACATCAGCACATCAGCCCTCCCCATTCTAACTAACTCTGACATCATTCCCTGCAGCCCCCTCTTTCTTCCTACGTGAATATACTCTCCATATCCTAGGCTTAGTATTATTATTGCCATTGGTCCTAGCATCACCCTGATACAATTTGTCATTTCTGCGCTTCCTACTTATACCATGCAGATGGTCCGACTCCCTTGGAGATTGTGCGATGAATTGGAGAAAATCATGCTTACTATCCAATGAGACTCTTCTCCAGGTAATCGAAAGATGCACCTCGTACACTGGGATCAAGTTTGCCAACCTAAAGAAAATGGTGGGCTTGGGATTCATAACATTAGAGCCATCAATGACGCGTTACTTACCAAGCTAGGGTGGACAATGATTTCTAATCCTACGATGCTTTGGGTTCGAATCTTGTCTACTGAGTACCACTTTGATGTCCACAACATCCCTACCTCTATTACCACTACTGGAGGCACAATGGTTTGGCAAAGCATCAAAGCTATTTGGCTATACGTGCTACAGGGCACAAAATAGATGATCTGCGACGGGTCCCAGGCGCCCTTCTGGATGGACCCTTGGGTTGGGAACGTGGACCCCCTCCTACCGCATGCCATTAACCCAATTCTACAATCTGACCTTGAGCTACGGGTGCAACACTTCGTAGATACCTCAGGTACTTGGAATTAGAATGCGCTTCAATCCTTACTTCCCTCCCCTATTTGCCTGTCCATTGCGGGAACCTTCTCCTCTAAGCCCTACCTAGAAACAGACAAGTTCATTTGGGGCCCTTCGACTATTGAGAGATTCAACACCGCCTTGGCTTATGCACTAATTATGGCACACTCCACCTATCACTTTAGTAACATTTGGAAGCCTATAAGGCACTGGCTTGACCCCTAACGTATTCGTTCCTTTCTTTGGCTTCTTGCTTATGACCGCTTACTCTCTAACCAACAACGCGCACGCCGATACCTTACCGCAAGCGTGACCTGCTATCACTGCCATACGGAAGAATTCTCGTTACATTTGGTACGCGATTGTCCTAAAGTGTGTAGCTTATGGTTTTTTTCCCTCCCCACACCATATCTCTTGACTTTTTCCACACAAGTACCAACGACTGGCTTACCCTCAATTTTCAACATCATAAGCTGGACTTGAGTGGTCAGCTATATTTGGTACTGCGTGCTAGTTCCTTTGGTCATGGAGGAATTTGACCCTTTTTGATAATTAATTCTCCTGGCCGCGTTCTCCTATGACCCTCGTCTTAAACTACGTCCATCAGATCCATCAGGCCTTAGCCTGACATCCTAGTGCCCGTCTTATTCCTCGACGTCGTTCTGAACGACTTACTGGGTGGTGTCCGCTTACTTCGGAATGGGTAAAACTAAATATCAAAGGCGCGTGCAACACGCAAACTCTTCGGCCACAACAGTTGGTCTTATTTGGGATAGCTCGGGGAATTGGCTTGGAAGCTTTGTACAGAATATCGGTTAGTGCTCCTCGGTCTCGACGGAACTCTGAGGAGTCTATTCGGGTCTGAACCTAGCCTGGAATCTTGGTTTTCGGCGCGTGATAATTGAACTGGACTCTCTCATGGTCAAGAACCTTCTGTCTGACACACCACACCGGACTACATCACTCAACCCTCTTGTCCTAGGCATTCATGAATTACTCACTCGCAATTGGGTTGTTCTTACATGACACACGTACAAAAAAGAAAATCGATGTATTGATTGACTTGCCAACCTTACTGTGATATCGGGCTTACCACTTTTGTTAGTACACTCCTTGGAGGACATAGCGGGGTTAGCCTTCTTGGAGGATCACGTAACTTTTGCTTCTTTTCCTTGTAAATATATATATGCCCATAGCAAAACCGATGAGTAGCACCCCCTCCCTGCTGTAAGGAATAATACTGACTACGAGACAAAACAAGAAACGTAAACCATGTACGGTACACAGAGCACATAACTTGATCAATGCTTAATCCGCAATCGGTAAATGACACAACACGCGAACCAATGATGATATTCAATTGACTTACATATATATAATTATATATTATTTACTTCTTATCTAATTGATTTTCGTATATATTATGTATCTTTTGTTGTTAATTTTAATAATTTTAAAAATTAACAATTAATGAATTAAATCACGTAAAGCAAAGCTAATAAAATCTATCTGAACCTCTGAGGCTGTTGGCTTTTGTCCGCCAACTTCGGACATTCTCACATAACCGAACCACGTTTCTATCTTTGGAGCTCAAAAATTCTGTTCCTCTGTCTCTGGAAATTCACAATGAAATGTTCCTTATTTTGAAAACTCGTCTCCTTAAAGAATAGATTGAGGAATAACACAACTGTTTCCAAATCTAAGTCTTCCTCTTTTTCTTTCTTTGTGTTCTGTTCATGCACATTCCTGTCGTGCCTGCTTAAGATACTTCTTTTATGGCAATTTCTTGTTCTATTTGTTCTTCACAAATTCAGCATTGATTGGTGATATTACATGTGCAATATCTGATCTGGGTTCCCGACGAATCATCGGAAATATCCTTGACTTCTGTATCAAAATAACAGAGGAGGAGATCCAACAACACAAATCCATTCACAGTTCTGTGTCCATGTCGGAGTAGACTTCTGTAGATTAACCAATCATGGGTAATGATCCTCGTCTCTGTTGGGCCTTTTGCTGTTTTCCATTTAATGTTTCCATGTGTGACAGGTTTTTGTGTAGACCAAATTTGAGGTCTGGTTTGGAGAATTAACATTATGTTCTTGGACTTTATTACATGAATATACTTCCAGAGATGCAACAGAAAGCAGGGGAACTAGAAGAAGAATTGATGGACCCAATGGATAGATTGAGGAGTGCAGAAAAAGAGAGAGACAAAGCTCGTGATGAGTTGAAGGAGATGAAACAAATAATTAATGAAGCCAACGCGAGGGTGACAGGAAGCCAGAGAAGAATTCAGGAACTGGAGATAGCACTAGAAAGAAAGAGGGAGATCGAAACAAAAATGTCTCTTTCATTTGCCTCTCAAACACGGCAGCTTGAGGAAACTATTATATCCCTTGAAGATTCAAAGATGCAAGTCTCATTTTTGCATGAGAAAGTCAAGAAATTGGAGGGTTCGTCTCCACGAGCAGGTGATGGAGAACAGGTTTCAGTGGAAGAAGAATTGCACATGGTCAAGTCTGAACTTGAATTGACAAGAGCGAACATGGTAGGCCTAGAAGAGGCTGAGAAGCAATCTCAGTTGAAGTTCAAGAGCTTACTTGAGGAGATGAACTCGCTTAGAACTGAAATGAAACAGGCGATTAAAGCAGAAGAGAATAGCAAGAAGGCAATGGATGATTTGGCATTGGCTCTCAAGGAAGTTGCAACAGAAGCTAAACAAACAAAAGAGAAGCTTGTTGCGACCGAAAAGGAGGCAGAAGAGTTGAAGGAGAAGCTGAAGGATATGGAGGACAAGACCAAGACGCTCTTGTGTCAAGCAAAAAAAGATACTGATATATACAGAAACATTGCAGAGAGATTGGGAATAGAGGCTGAGGAGTCACTTCTGGCCTGGAATGCTAAAGAAACTGGCTTCGTTGATTGTATCAAAAGAGCTGAAGATGAAAAGAACAGAGCATTGGAAGAGAACAAGAAACTCCTTGAGTCACTAACGGAAGCTGAGAACCTGAGAAACACTGCAGAGCAAGAGAACCACAACTTGCGAGAGACCCTGAAAGAGGCCCTGAATGAAGCTAGTGCTGCGAAAGAAACTGCAGGAATTGCCTTGGCCGAAAACTCCCAACTCAAGGATGAGCTAGCAGAAAAGGATGATGCTTTAGTTTTCATCACTCGAGAGAACGAAAACTTGAGGATCAACGAGGCAAATACAGTTGAGAACATCAAAGAGTTGAAGCGTATATTCGCTGAAGTAACAGGAAAGGAGTTTAAAGCAGAAGAGAAGGAAAAAGATCACAGAGAAGGTAAGAAACTGAGCAGTACTTTCACTCTCAATCTCAAGGAGCTAATAATTCCCAAGCACGACGATCACAAACTATCTGATAAACACATCGACAGCGACGAAGATGATGATTCTGACAGTTCTGAACTATTAAGAGGATCGATACTTTATCAAGTAGACTCACCAGTTCCGCCAACTCACCATAGGAGAAGGTCATCGTCTACATTCATAGATGAAGTATTGGTACTGAATCCAGAGGATGATGATCATATTCATATAGACGATTTGGAGAACGAGAAGAACCCCAGGAAGAAGAGAGCATTGCTGCGAAGATTTGGGGACATTATCACAAGAAGACGAAGCATTCACATTCACCACCACACCCACAAGAAGGAACCGTCAGTTGGCGGTGAAGGGCATAAAAAGGAGGTTGCAAAAGAGCCATCATCAAGTGGTAGTGACGGGCAGAAGAAGGATTCATCTCACAGTGGAGAGCTTAACAAGAAAGAACCACTAGTAGAATGAAATTCACACCATCTTCATCTTTTCTTACAAGTAGATCATTTGATATTTGTTATTTTTCCACTTCTGATTCAATTTCTGTACATGAAATCGACACATATATTTATATATACATTAAACAGTGACATCTAAGCTTGTATTCCAAATCTAACTACGATCTAAAACAACTGCAACCCCTCGTTTCTGGAGAACATCAGGCGGCGTTAGACAGATTTCGACAATTCATTATCAGCAATTGGTTATACCTAAACTAAGGAGGGTGTTTTTCTCGTGCTTATCCAACCGAAGCATATGATTTTGACAATTGAATTAGTAAATATATTAGGTAAGATACTTGTTAAGATATCTAATTTATTATTTTGGGTATTATTTATAGTCGGATATATTTGGTATATAATTATGATAAGATATTCACTTTGTGGGTGATTCTTAAAGATAAGATAGTGTGAAGGAATGATCCCTACTTGAAATAAAATCCAAGAGAAAATATGATTTATTGGAGATAGACTTGCTTGGTTGAAGATAAGCATGCAACAGATTAATTCGTGATTTGATCTTTGGAACCTGCATTTCTTTAAGTGTGCATGAATGATTTGGACTATTGTTTAATTGTTTTTGTGAGGGAAAAACATGCAGTAAACTAATCAATTTTGCAGCTATGTTTTTGGTATGTTTTGATAGTGAAACATATATTCAATTGATAATTTTTGTGGCTGTTGTGCATGGGTTTCTTTTGTGATTATTTCGAAAGTTCACAGCAAAATTCTTGTTTGAAAACTTCCCATGATTTTGGTTGATGAAGCTGCACATATAAGGGAGTGTCTTTTAACTCAAGTGTTTCCTTGTTTATGTTATTATTGATTCAATCAGTTGAGATTTTCATCTTTATTATCGTTCGTTATTGCAAAGATCCTCTGTTGAGGTTAGCATGAGGTGGTCATACTATTGAGAGTGAAATACTTTCACGGGGTGTGAGTACGAGTGGGTAGCGTCAAAGAGTGAGTGGTTTTGGCTTAATAAAGCCTTATATAAGACTATTGTACTTTGGTGAAAGTTGATTAAGTTAAGTGAGGGCCCCACAGACGTAGGTCGGGTGTGCCGAACTATGTTACCAAATTTTATGTGTCAATTTATTTGTTGCATATTTAGTTTCTCTGCTTGTGATTATAATATGGAAAATTTATAATTGCTGATTCAATTGTTTTCTAATAAGCAATTGACATATTCATTTTCAAGCAACTATGACAGAACATATATATTGCAAAATTACAACCTTTGGGTTTTTTAATTAGTATCAAAGCTTGGTTCACCTAATCAGAAATTGGTGTATCAAGTTGGTGTAGATAAGTGTTTCGCATTCATGGCTATTAAAGAAGAAGCGTCGATTATAAAGCCACTGCTACTAAACGGTTCTAACTATCCTACTTAGAAATCAATAATGAAAGTATTTATTCAAGCATAAGGAACTAAAGCATGGACTTATGTGTTGAATGGATGGACTCATCCTATGACAACTGATTAAAAGAATGAAGTGGTACCTAAAGATCCATCTGAATGGACAAGGGTTAAAGAAGAGGAAGCGCTTGGTAACTTACCAGCGATACATGCAATTTTTAGTGCTATAGATAAAGGATGTTTCAGTATGATATCAATGTGTGAATCAGCAAAAGAAGCGTGAGATATATTACAAACAATACTTGAGGCATCAAAATCAGTGATAGCTTCAAAACTTCAAATGTTGGCCACTAGATTTGAAGAAGCTTAAGATGGAGGAAAGTGAAACCATTGGAGACTTTCATAAGCAGTTGCATGATATTACAAATCAAGCACATCAACTTGGGAAGAAATATTCAAATCTAAAACTTACTAAGAAAACCTTAAGATTATTGCCTCCTAGATTCATCAATGTTTTAAAAACCAGACCGGGCATTGAATCGGTTAAAGGTTTAAAGGTTCAATCGATATTGAACCGTTACAAAACTGGTATATAATAAATAAGAAATAAAAATTATAAGAATAAGTAAAAATAAAATATTTTATTGAAATAAAAAATAAACTAATATCTATTATTATATGATGAACTAATAATAAATAAATCTAATCATAATAAGTTGGATTTTTAAAAGATTGGTATATAGTTTATAACCCAAAGACTTAAAAGAGCCGAGGAGTTGGAAACATAGTTTTATACTTTACACAATTTCTATTTTCCTTAATAAAAGGTCTAACCCTCTAAAACCCTAGCTCAGGTCTTACAATATATAAAGCAAATTTTTACTAATTGCCCTTTCCCTCTCTCTAAACAAAATCAAAACTACTAGCCCTCCTCTTTCAACAGTAGAGGGGCTTGTACTTAGGGACACCATGAAGGCCCACACTAATTAGGTCACAACCATAGCCACCCCAATTGATAATCCTCCTCCTCCTTAGTCCCTAAGCCTAACCTTCACAGAACACAACGTAATCGTTTCAACTTCATGCGAACCCCAACCCTAACCTCCCACTCTTTATCTCTCTATCTCTCTTTTTTTCATGTATGTAAATCAGTAAATTCTTAGTTTCTCTCCCTAAGTTTATCCTCACCAAATTCAAAACCTAGAACAAACAATATCTCATCTCTTTACTTACTAAATCCAAGTATTGGTTCATTGGACTTCCATGTTTCGTAGTTGTTTGGGTGAATTTGGATGGTTGATGATGACACTTTTGTGTTGAGCATTTTGGGTGGGTTTCTCTTTAAATGGCTCAGCAACGATATTCACATCTTATTTGCCTGCTACTGACCGGTTCTCAGATAAACCGGTCAGTTTTTATATATACAAGTTTTTAATGAAACAGAACCGGACAACCAACCGGTTCGTAATATTTTTAGTTGAATCGGCCGGTCCAATTTAGTTTTTGAAACATTATGATTCATACTGAAGATTGCAACTATTGAAGAAGCTCATAATATTAATGAGTTATCGTTGGATAAGGTAATTGAAATTTTCACAAACTTTGAAATAAACCTATTGAGAGAAAAAGTGTGAGAAGGATAAAGGATTGACACTTCAAGCAGAAGTTGCTAAACTTGTGCATGATTCAAGAGATGATTCTAATGAAGATGAAGATCTGGTGGTACTAACAAGAAATTTCAATAAGTGGCTGAAGAAAGTGAAGAAAGATAGACCTGATTTCAAACATAATGGTAGGAGTTCATCAAACAATAATTTCAAACAGCAAGCAAAAATTCAGAAAGGTGAAAGGATGGCAAAGAAGATATAATGTCATGAATGGCAAGGTTTCGGACATATGCCAAAAGAATGTGCTAGCACTCTTAAAAGGAGAAAAGGGAAGTTTTGCACAAGCACTTAGAATGAAAACAAATCTGAAAGTGAATACGACAGTAAAGAAGAAATTTTGAGTGATCATACTATGTTGGTTGTCTTGAACAACAAAAGTCAAGTTGCTTGCTTAGTAGTAACCAGCAAGAAACTGACGAGGAAAATACAGTTGATTCAGTCCAAAACTCTATTTAAGATTGTGACAATGATGAGAGTGAATTAGAATTCAAAAAGGAAGACATTTGCAAGGTTATGAATTAATGTATGCCAAATGGGTGAAAATGTGTAAGAAAAATGATAAGTTAAAGAGTGAGAATTCAACCATGAAGGATGTCATTTAAGATCTAGAAAGGAAGTTGTTGTCAACAATAGATGAACTTAATGAAAAAAGCTAAACTAGTCAATAACAAAAATGGAATAAGAATGTTGAATGGTGGTATCGAAAAGCTAGAACAATTGCTAGAAATTGGTAAAAACAACGGAGACTTTTAAGGTATTGGTTATAAAGGTGAATGTTCATAGATGAATAATGAGAAAAATGGTGAAGTTAAATTTGTTAAAGGAAAACGTCGAAAAGAAGTTGAAAGTTTGTGCCTGCATGTAACTTTTATGGGGTAAATGACCATATGCAACCATATATGGCCAGACTGCTATACGTTGTTACAAATGTTGTTTTGGAATGCTCAAAATAGAAAATCCAGACATTCTTTGAAAATTTTTCAGCAGCACTAAATGGTACCAAAGCATATTTGGGTTAGAAAGAATCAACTACAAACATTTAAGGCTCTTAAATCCATGCTTGCTACTTCTCACAATGAATGGTATTTTGACAGTAGGTGTTCACGATATATGATAGGTGAAAGAAGTTACTTGATGGATTATAAAAGTTGGGTAAAGTTTGTGGGTGATAGGCGGTACTCATGGTGAGATGTGTTTGGATGAGCTT
>JANIJF010000211.1:4258611-4278616 GCA_024520955.1 Erythroxylum bequaertii | reverse complement strand
AACATTTATGAAAACAAAGGAAGAAGATAATTTAGATGAGATAGTCAAATCAAGTTTGAAAGAGATCATCAAACTTAGATGAGCATTAACAATTACAATTTTTTTTGTAACTTTGACTCGCAATGCGGGTGCTACAAGAAACGAAGGCTATATAGCGACAATTGTAGGACGTGTTGTTCTTGAAAGTCCTTGTATAGAGTGGAGACCATTGGTTTCATATTGTTTAATAAAATTTAGATTATGTATTTTTAGTGAAAGATATTAAATTGCCACAATTACCATTATATTAGTGATAAAAAAGTAAATCATCACAGTAAATCCAAACAATAATGGCAATCAATAGTTAGTCACAAAATTTTTTTCACTTAATTTCTTAACTCTTGTAGTGAGTTTTGATTGATATTTTGGAACAATATTTTATTATATTTAAACATTTAATTATTTTGATTTTTTTTATGAAATTTCAAAGTTATGTTTACCAAATATCTATTGTTATGTAAAATATTACTTTTGGATTATCAATATATGTAGTTTGAATATTTTATTTGAAAATATTTAAATTTGTTTGCAAATAATGTTATTAAAGAAAAAATCATGGTCAGCATTTTCTGGTCTCCAAAATTTTTATAATAATTACAAAATTTATCTTTAGAGTGGTTAATATTAAAATGTTATTATAACAACAAATATTTATCATTAATTTGTTACGTTTATATTGACAATAACTTTTGTAACAAAATGTTGAAAGTGACAACAAAATTTCTTGTCACTAAAAGTACAAATAGTAATGCGCATAGTAATAGTTCGGTTGTTGTGACAATATTAAGTAAACACCAACTAATTAAATTTTTATTGACATAAGTTTTTGTCATAACAAGTAGATAGGCTTTTAATAACAAAACTTAGTTATAAAAGAAATTTTGACACTATTAATATATTAATAGTGACAATTTAATTGTGAAGGTATTAAATTGTCACAATTCTCATTGTATTAGTGACATAAAAATAAATCATCACAGTTAATCCAAACAATAGTGTCAACCAATTGTTTTGTCACTAAAAATCTCGTATTTGTGATGATAAAAATAGTTAATCACAAAAAATTTTCACTTAATTACGAATAGTAGTGTCCATAGTTATAGTTCGATTATTATGATAATTTAAAGTAGATACTAGTTAATTGAATATTTATTGACAAAATATTTGGTCACAACAAGAAAAATATTTTTTGGCGATAAATCATTTCGTCACAAAAAAATATTAGCGGCCAAACTATATTTTGTAACAATAAATAGAAAATATTAGTTACTAACATATGTTTTGTCACAATTATAATTAATTCCCGGCAAAATTATTTTAGCGACAAATTTCATAGGCTTTTATTGACAAAACTTAGCGATAAAAGAAAGTTTGACACTATTAATATATTACTAGTGACAACTTAATTGTGAAAGATACTAAATTGTCACAATTACCATTGTATTAGTAATAAAAAATAAATCATCACAAATAATCCAAACAATATTATCTTGTCATTAAAAAATCTCCTATTTGTGATAACAAAAAAAGTTAGTCATAAAAAAATTGTCACTAAATTACGAATAGTAGTGACCATAGTTATAGTTCAGTTATTTTGACAATTTGAAGTAGACATTAATTAATTGAATATTTATTGACAAAAGTTTTTGTCATAACAAGTAAAATATTGTGTGACGATAAACCGTTTCGTCACAAAAAGAAAAAAATATTATTGACCAAATTATGTTTTGTAACAATAAATAGAAAATATTAGTTACTAACATATGTTTTGTCACAATTACAATTAATTCCTGCCAAAATTATTTTGGCACCAAATTGCATAGGCTTTTAATGACAAAACTTAGTGATACATTTTTTTGACATTATTAATATATTAATAGTGACAACTTAATTATGAAGGACACTAAATTATCACAATTACTATTGTATTGGTGACAAAAAAATAAAACATCACAGATAATTCAAACAATAGTGTCAATCAATTGTCTTATCACAAAAATCCTCGTATTTGTGATGACAAAAATAATTAGTCATAAAAAAATGTCAGCAAATGTATTAACTCTTGTAGTGTTATTAGAAGAAGATAATTGCTTGACTTTTATTTCCAATACCATATACAATATAGATCATATATATTTCTAATTCATATTAGAGAAGGTGAAGCAGGTAATGACGAACAGGCAGACGGAGGAGCAAGTGGTGGGAGAGATCCTGACGTCGTTAGTCGTTACTCTGATACTAAAAGTATGGCGATGAGTTTTGAAGGAGAGAAAGTGATACTGGTCTTTTGCGTCTTGCATGTTTTCGATATCTCTATGTTGAAACTTTAAGTTCTGGTTCAATTATATGTTAGCGTTTTCAATTGCTTTTCAGTGCTTGTTGTCGAGTATTGACTTAGTAGCTGGTTTTAAGTTTAGTACTGTTATGTTCAAGCTTTCAATTTGGCTGAATAAGAATATTGAAGCATAAAAATAAAATTAAGGCGTTGTATCTCCTCTTTTTTTGGGTCAACCATGGTTGATTTCTCTTCATGTTAATATTTAATCAGTAAATTTCTTTGGCTTCTGTTATGATTGATTAACCGAGGATGTCTCATTATATAATATTGCTTTCGTTCTCATAAATGATATCCGTGGCTGCTCCAATGGAAGATGTTTCTGGATTTGATGATATGGTTTCTGGGACACAAAGGAAGTATTTTTTTCTTTCTGACGACACTTTTCTTGAAGCGGCCATTTCCCTTAAGAACCAAGTGGTTGAGAAGACTTGGACAGATAGGGGTGGTGCAGATATGGTTATTGACCTGACAGTGTACACGGGTCTGTTGGGTACGGCTTTCACGTGCCTGAGATCGTACGAGGTCACTGGCAACCACTAGGACTTGGTACTCTGTTCTGAAATCGTTGAAACGTGTGCCATGGCTGCTCGTGCCTCCTCTAGGTAACTATCTATCTCTTTTTTTTTCTCTCTGTTTTTCACTTGCTTAAGGACTGTTTGGTTTACTGAACTGGGCTTACCTCATTCCGGTGAATGGATGAGAATGGGGTGTGAAAGTTTGGATCTTTTATTAACTTTGGTGTTTGTTCCCTCTCTCTGTGATTGATAACATATGTGGCTTTGTGTCCTTCTTCACACTTTGTAAGTGAAATATCTACCAAATTTTTGGTATTTGTCACTTACTTGGCTGCTTAAATTTGGGAAGTGAGTAGCCAATTTCTAAGTTCTAACAGATGGAGAAGTTACAATTTTTCTACTTGTCCTCGTTGCTCCAAAAGATAGATTTGATTTTAAGTAGATGGTTTGAACCATTTGGTGGCTATCACTAATTCACTATCTTCGGATGTCAATTAAGATTGATGTGGACCCTTAGATCTTTTCCACGTTGACCTGTTCCAATCTTTGTTAAAAGTATATATTTTTCCTTAATTGTGGGTTTCTTTGGAGTTGTTTCAAGTTCTAGTTTTAATGTTTAACTTTGTTGTGTCGTTTATTACATATGTAATGAACATAATATATGTGATATGTGCAGACATGTGACATTTTTATGCGGTAGAGGGGGAATTTATGCCCTTGGAGCAGTGGCTGCCAATTGCAGAGGGGACCATTGTAGACGTGACTTCTTTTTGAGCCTCTTCCTTGAGGTAGATCCTTCAATGTCAACTTCCATCTGCACCATCACTTTCATTCTTCATTTCAATACATAATAATATTAGTACTTTAGAAAAGAATCTCTTTGTTGCTTTCTGGGAATCGTTTGATGCCTTATGTCTAAGGCTTGACTCTTCTTCTGACATAATTCATGGGTCTACCTGACAACCATGTTTGGGTTTGCTTGAAACCAGACCTTGCTAATATCTGAGCAAGTTGGATACGGACATGACTTGTTCTTCAGCAACAAGAAGTGTATGTTTCGTGAATCCAGGAAACGGAAAACGTATCTGTTGCAATCTGGGCTCATTCACGTCTTTGTCCTCGAACTTCTTGTTTGTTATATTTGCCATGAGCACTTGCAACTTGCTCTGATATTAGAGCATTCGTCAAACTTACGACTTCAATTAAAAGTGTATTCATGTCTTAAATATTCATACCAAAATTTGGTGTTTGCTTCTTTTCATTTCCCCGAGGCGTAGCTGCTGAAGGGATTGCCCTTCTTTATTTCACAAGCTCGTCCGTTTTTATGTTACAAGTCAATGTTGCTAACTTGGGATCCTAAGCTTTTAACCGTTAAGATATTCCCTTGGGAACTATGACACATTTGATAAGCATCTGTAGCTTTTATAATGACAAGTATCAATTATATTTATTGAAACAGAATACGGCTTATAGGCATTAAAAAATGACCTTGTATGCATCAAAGAAGAATGCCCGTTTGCCCAAGTTCAGTGGTAGTCTGTGAAAACAATGCATCAGAGCTTTTCAGTTCCACTGATCAATTTGTTCAAGTTCTACGTTTTTCATTGCATGCAATATGTGATTATGGAAAACAGCCATTAATGTTGTGTTGATTGTCTATAGGTGGCGCAAGAGAGAGCTCTCCCAGTAGGACCAGAGGAAGGTGGTTTTGGTATGTCTTATGAGCTGATGTATGGGAGAGCTGGATTTTTATGGGCTGCCTTGTTCATAAACAAACATCTTGGAAAAGGTACAATACCAGATGATCATCTTCTGCCAGTGGTTGATGCTGTGTTAGCTGGAGGAAGAGCAGGAGCTTCTGATAACACAGAATCCCCATTGATGTTCAGATGGCATGGAACAAGGTACTGGGGTGCAGCCAATGGCCTGGCAGGAATTTTGCATGTGTTACTCCACTTTCCACTTTCCAAAGAAGATGCTGATAACGTGAAGGCTACTTTGAGGTACATGATGAGTAACAGATTTCCCCATAGTGGAAACTATCCTTCAAGTCAAGGGAATCAAAGGGATAAGTTGGTTCAATGGTCTCATGGGGCAGGTGGCATGGCCATCACCTTGTGCATGGCATCAAAGGTGTGTTTAGGAAACTTCTTATTGCAACTTAGTCATATCTATTTATTAATGCTTTTAGATCTCCATTCAAGCTTTTAATCATACAAAAACTAGTTTACGGTGTTACGTTAAGAGTAGTACCTTAGGAGAATTCCATTGCTGGAGTTACATATTTGTTTCACTATTCTGCGTCAGGATCTTGATATGAATAAAGCATTTGAACGGTCAATCCTAATAGGTTTGTCATCCCAACATAAAAAAGGCAAGTTCTTTTCATTTTTCAGGTGTTTCCCAACGACAGGGAGTTCCGCAACGCAGCAATAGAAGCAGGGGAAGTTGTTTGGAAGAATGGATTAGTGAAGAAGGTGGGGCTTGCAGATGGTGTTTCAGGAAATGCCTACTCTTTCCTGTCCCTTTATCGCTTGACAGGAGAGTGCATATACGAAGACAGAGCAAAGGCATTTGCAAGCTTCTTGTACCACAATGCAACTAAAGTTCTGACTGTTGGGGATGAAAGTGGAGTTGAACATGCCTACTCTCTATTTCAGGGACTTGCTGGGACAACTTGTCTCTGGTTTGATGTTATTTCTCCAGCAACCTCCAGGTTCCCAGGATATGAGCTATAGGTTTTTCTGGAAATTGAGAACTAGTCCCTGGTCTGATATCTTGAGAATAATAATTTGTAAGCCTGTCTTGTATGTATATAGGAATCTGAGTATTAAATCAAATGCTCTGCTTGGTGCCCAGTGGAGGTTAGTACAAGTGAATGGAGCCTTTTACTGATATTAGTGTTTATTATTTTATTTTAAATATAATTTATTTAGTGTATATTTAAAAATAATTTGCTTTTACAAAATAATAATTTAAAATATTGTGTTAATATTTTCTTGATATAAGCAGTCGTAATTATTTTTTAGTTATATTAATGAAAACGAAAAGCTATATAACTCATATAAATAATTTAGTTTTTATAAACTAATTAGTTCTTATTAATAAAAATAATTTGATTAATTTTTATTTAATATATTTCTTTTTTAATTAAACTTTAAATTTTTTATAAATAAAAATAATATTTTTAAATTATTTTTAAAATTCTTCAATTTTGTTATATTTTAAATTAATTTTATGACAGTTTGATATTAGTTAAATATTTTAAATCTTAAACTTTTTTTCTTGTAGGTTTATTTTTCAGTACTATTTTGAAAATATTGCTTGATAAAAAGAATCCAAAACTAAATGGACAAAAGCAATTTGTTGTATAGTTAGAAAGCAACCCAACACATAATGTGGATATATCAGGCATAGTGACTCAGTGGTACTATAAATCTATGACCAAAACCTGGGGTAACTCCACTCCAGGAAATTGCCTTGACAACACGGCAAGACAGTACCAAATTGCACATTAACACAAGTATTCCAAACCGCAAATCAGCCTTTAGTGGGTCAAGAGGTGACAAAGAGACCTAAAATATGTTCTAGTATTCATCGTCCATGTCTCTATCTCATTTCTATAGATATGCATTTACACATAAATAGCAATTTCACCATTCTTATACTCTGATTTTAATAAACTATTTCCTATATTTAATAGTATACCAATATTCGTATAACTCGCTTTTTTAAGTTTTTAAGTAATTTGAAGTAAAACATTAAAAAAAATTAAATGTTATGACTTAATTAATAAATTTATAATTTATAATTTATTTTGTTCGTATTAATTGTTTTGATTGCTCATATTTAAGCTTAGCAATGAGTTTGGGGCCTGGGTTAGAGACAACCCACCTGAGCCCGAGCTTGACTTAGCTTGACCAGAAATTTTTAAATTGAAAAAAAAAGTAAAATAACGTTATTTTAATTACAAAGATCGGGCCTTGGAGTCAGGTCAAGCTTGGGCAACCCAAGACCAGACTTAGGGCCAGGGCCGACCCAGTTGTCATCTCTAACAATGAGTCGAGTTGAGTTGAGTCTGCTCAAACTTAAACTCAGCCTAAAAATTATATTTTTGAGTTTGAACTCGGCTTAAAGTCCAATTAGGCCCAAGGTTCAAACTCGAGTCTAAGCTCTATCGAGCTTGGGTAGCATGAAGCTTGATTGGCCTGAAACAAATTTAATTTTTTAATCTTTAAAATTTTTAAATAATGCCATTTGATTGAAATATTCATAATTTGAGTTATACTAACCAGATTGGGAAAAATAGCCTAAACTCGCTGGCTTAAAACTTGATAAACTCATATCAGAGTCATTGAATTCACACTAAACCAAACTAAATTAGGTCGGACTGAGCTTTTTCTTTTTTCTTTTTTTTTTGTCACCCCTACTCAAGTTGCAAGGTGCTAAGGTTAGTTTCTTGCAATTATCATACTTCTTATTTAGTGCGTAGAATTTAGTTAAGTGGACATGTTTTCTTATTTTTGTATTTATCACTTTTAGCATATGAAGGAACTAATGCTTGTAATAGAATGGGGGATGGAAGTCCACAAAATAAGGGATGAATAAAAAATTAAATGGTGTTGCAGAAAATTGAGAGAATTTGAGATTAAAACACAAAGTTTAAAGTGTTATAGGGTTGTTAGACACTTTCCTTAAAGTGTTATTTGCCCCCACTATACTTACAAACTTGGTTAAAGGCAAATTACTTCTAGAATACAAAGAACACAAGAACATTCAAGTTACAAGAATATGAATGTTCTTCAAGAATTTTGAATGCAGAGATTGGTTGGTGTAATTGTTCAGAATTTTTTAATCTTGACTAAAACTTATGTATATATAGAGTTTTCAGAACAGTCACCTCTATTCACGACAAGTCACAACCCTTGGGAAGGAAGTAACCCTTCAGAACAATCACATCTGTTCACTACAAGTTACAACTTTTGGAAAGGAAGCAACCCTTCAGAATGGTCACGTCTGTTAACGACAAGTTACAACTCTTAAAAAAGAAGCAAACCTTCCTAATGGTCACGTCTGTTCACTACAAGTTACAACTCTTAGAAAGGAAGCAACCTTTCATTTCCAAGTTTGACTTTAACTACTTATATCACAAACTAATTTCTAACAATCCCCCATTTAGTTTGTGACATGGGGAAAAAAAAAAACACAAACAAGAAATCATGCCTAAAGAAAGGTAGCTTTTGCCTTAAACCATCATATAGTACAAACATATCACAAAATCTAAAGGAAACCATTAGTGGCTCATTGCTTAAACCTTCATTCACAAAGGTTCAGACATGTTGCACACATGAACCTTCTTAGCATTCAATTAATTCACATTACAATTTTAGCACTATTACCGACCATCTGCTTATCGTAGTTCATGATCATATACAAGAGATTACTTTAAACTCTTGATAAAAGCGGCACCACTTCTAATGATCATATAGGTGAAAAGTATTCTAGTTATGTTTACATAAACATAAACAAGCACGCAAGAATAATTTCTTTAAGAGATTTCTTTCAACCTTCTTACTTAAGTTAAGAGTAACAAATTGAACCACTATTTTCTTGGAATGGTTTACAAAATTTTAGTACTCACAACCACTAAACAACTTGTTATTACCCCTTAAACGTTACAATCTAGGAGTAGTACTAGAAGAAGGTTGGGTTACCATTGCTAGTGATTTTTGACTAAAAAGTTTTAATCTCATTCCAGATGTCGTCGAACTAACTAAATCTCTTGTAAGAAGTTTAGTCAACGATTCTGCCAAATTGTTCCATGTCTTTACATAAACAATCGAGACGACATCTCTATTTAGTATTTCTCTAATAAATGCATGTCTTAAGCTTATATGTCTAGATTTACCATTGTACACGTTGTTCAATGCTCTAGACATAGTAGACTCACTATCACAATGTTATATCCAATAACAAATCCCTTAGCCTCTTTACAAACAGAACATATAGCTATAGATTCAGCTTCCATGGTAGAGCGGGTATAGATTCAGCTTCCATGGTAGAGCAAGTAATCACCGTTTATTTCTTCAAAGCCCAAAAAATAGCTCCACCACGAAGCAAGAATACCCAACCATTGGTGAGTTTTTGGGCACTAATGCTAGTAATCCAACTAGTATCTGAAAATCCTTCAAGAACATTTAGAAAACTATTATAAAAGAGTCTAAAATCTTTTGTCTTTTTAGGATATCCCAACACTCTTTTAATAGCTTGCTAATGTTTTTGGCTAAGACTTTTAGTGTATCTAGCTAGTCTATACACTGAGTATGAGATAGTCGATATAGTGCAAGTCGTTGCATACATTAGAATTCCAATTATACTAGCATATTCAAGTTGTGTAATTGGACTACCTTCATTCACATGCAACTTAAAGTTAGGATCAAAAGGAGTACTTACCTCTTCCATATTCAAATGTTGATATTTCTTCAGGATTTCCTTAACATAATATGATTGAGAGAGTGCAAAACCCCCCACTATGTTTCTTAACTTTAATGCCTAAGATATTATTTACTTTACCAAGATCCTTCATCTTGAATTTAGAAGAAAGATACTTCTTAGTTTCAACCACACCTTTATATGTAGGACTAACAATGAGCATGTCATCTACATAGAGACAAATGATCACTCCATACTTTTAATTGAATTTAGAATAAATGCACTTATCAACATTTTTATATCTAAATCCATATGAAAGTAAAATAGATTCAAATTTCTCATGTCATTGTTTAGGTGCCAGTTTCAAGCCATATAATGACTTGACTAGCTTACATATTTTCTTTTCATTTCTCGGTAACACAAAGCCTTCCGGTTGTTATATATACACTTCTTCATCTAGATCACCATTTAACAATGTTTTCTTTACATCCATTTGGTGTACATGAATGCTATAGATCAAAGCTAAAGCCAAAAGTACTCTTACCGATGCAATTCTAGCAACCGGTGCATATGTGTCAAAATAATTGATTCCTTCTTTTTGCCTAAAACCTTTAGCTACTAGCCTTACTTTATAAGTTATAGGAGTACCATCTGTGGCATATTTCCTTCTAAATGCCCATTTACATCCAATTGGTTTGGACCCATGAGGTAAATCAACTAGAACCCAAGTATTGTCAGACAATATTGAGTCCATTTCATCATTTACCACTTCTCTTCAAAATGTCATATCCCTTGATTTCATTGCTTCACTGAATGTTTTAGGATCTTCCTCTACTCTTAATAAAACCGAAGTTTTATTTACTGGAGTATCCCTATTGCCTTCAACTAAGAAAATAATAGCCTGTGAAGAAATAAAATCCAAAGTCAGATATTTTTTCTTCCTTTGATGTTGACTCCTCCTAGGTTCACTTGGAGGGTCTACACTTGGGTCTTTTTAACGCACTTGAGAGTTTAACACTTGGAGAAGGGGTAGGTCCATTTGATGGATCCTTATTTAACAATGAGTCTTTAAGAAACAAATCCTCAAATAACTCAACATCCCTTGATTCTACAATCACATTAGAGTCGACTTTTAGTAGCCTATAAGCTTTAGAATTTTTTGTATAACCTACAAACACACTTTTAAGTGCTTTTGGTCCTAACTCTGTTCTTTTGTTATTAGAGACTCTCTAGTAAGTTGCACAGCCTCAAACTTTCAAATATGACAAGTTTGGCTTCCTTCCTTTCCGTACTTCACATGGAGACACTTTAGTCTTTAAGGAAGGAATTTGATTATGCAAATGACATGCAGCTAATAAAGCCTTACCCCACAAGTTTTTTGACAAACCCGAACTCAAGAGCATAGAATTAACTATGTCTTGCATAGTTCTATTTTTCCTTTCAGCTAAATCATTTTGCTGAGGAGTATATGGTGCACTAGTTTGGTATATAACACTATTTTGTTCACAAAATTTTGAGAACTCATTAGAGAAGTATTCTCCTCCTCTATCACATCTCAAAATTTTAATCTTTTTACTTAGTTGATTTTCAACAAGAGACTTATATGTCTTAAAAATATTAAATGCTTCATCCTTGGTTATCATCAAATAAACATGCACAAATCTAGAGCAACCATCGATCAAAGTAATGAAGTATTTATTGCCACCTTTTGTTAAAAAAAACTATTAAATTCACATATATCTGAATGCACTAAATCAAGCAATTTTATATGTCTTTCAACTTTAGGAAAATGAACTTTGGTTATCTTTGCTGGTATGCATGTTTCACATTTCTTATTCACTTGGACATTATAAGAGATTAGTCCTTTTGTAGGCATATAATGAATCACTTTATGACTAACATGTCCTAATCTACTATGCCATAAAGAATAAGAAGCATCAACCAAATAAAGAGAAACATCATTCACTTTATTAAGACTAAGCTTAAACATGCCATTACAAGAATATACTTTTCCTATAAAAATACCATTCTTAGCCAAGATTACATTGTTTGACTCAAGTACAACCTTCAAGCCCTTCTTGTTTAGGATATCCGCAGAAACAAGGTTCTTGATCACACCCAGAACATGAAGAACACTAGTGAGCACCAACTTTTTGCTGGAAGTGAATAGCAAATGTACATCTCGCTTTCCATGCACCTTGGCTTTCACACCATTGGCCATGACCACTTTATGTCCTTCAAGAACTTCATAGTTCTTGAATTGGTCCTTATTATTGCGCACATGAATTGCTGCACCGGAATCATACCACCAATCCTTAGAAGGAATTGATGTTACCATGTGAAGTTCTATCACAGTACCAAGAGTCAAGGTTGCCACAATTTATGCACATTCATCAACAAGGTTAACACTAAGAATATTGTTTGCTTTTTGCTTCCTGTTGGATCTGCAGTTGGCCTTGTAGTACCCTTTCTTTCTATAATTGTAGCAAACCCGATTCTTTTTCTTATCTTTAGCATTAGCATTTTCAGGTTTCTTCCTTTTATAATTGCTGGATTTCTTCTCATCCATAAAATTCACCTTTGGATCTCCTTCCACTTCTTTTCTTTGAAGAATTCTTGCACCTTTTTCAATTCGAAGATGCTTCACAACACTACCGATAGTTAAAATTTCATAAGTGTGCAACAACTTCTTTTGATAATCATTATAAGAAGAAGGCAACTTAGCAATAATTGCCCCTACTTGTAATGATTCCAAAATTTCAACACCCAAGTCTTTAAGTTTTGAATCAATTACGTGTAAATAGTGAACTTGATCCATAAGAGAGGAACCATCAATAAATTTAAATTCAAAATATCTTTTAATAAGAAACTTATCTGCGCCTTGCTTTTGAGATGCATATTCACATTCAAGCGATGCCCAAATCTCCTTTGGACTCTTCACGGTTGTAAAGAGATCATAAAGGTTGCCTAAGAGGGTTTTGAGAATGTGACCCTTGCAAAGCAATTCATCTTCTTGGCGCCTGTCTCATTCAACCTTCCTTGTGTCTATTTCACCCTCCTTTGGAAGAGGAATTGCAGAAAGAGTGGGCTCAAGTACATATGCAATTTTCAAACCTGTGAGGAAGAACATCATCTTGTCTTTCCAACGATTGAAGTTGGTGCTGGTTCCATCAAGTCAATCTAACTTCACAAAGTCTTGGTTCATCACTTTGAGAGCGGATTCTTGAGTGGACTCCATGATAGGAAAAAAAATAACAATTTAAGATTGTAACTGAATGGGAGTTGGAAGTCCACAAAACAAAGGATGAACAATGAATTAGATAGTGTTGCTGAGAATTGAGAGAACTTGAGAACAAAACACAAAGTTTAAAGTGTTCTAGGCGTGTTGGACACTTTCCTTGAAGTGTTATTTGCCCCTACTATACTTACAAACCGGCTTAAAGGCAAATTACTTTTAGGATAAAAAGAACACAAGAACATTCAAGTTGCAAGAGTATGGATGTTCTTCAAGAATTATGAGTGTAGAGATTGTGTTGGTAGAATTGTTCAAAACATTTTAATCTTAACTAAAACTTATGTATATATAGAATTTTTAGAACAGTCACGTCTATTCACGACAAGTCATAATTCTTGAAAAGGAAGCAACTCTTCAAAAAAGTCACAACTTTTGGAAAGGAAACAACCTTTCAGAATAGTCACGTCTGTTCACTACAAGTCACAACTCTTGGAAATGAAGCAACTTTTCAGAACAGTCACGTCTGTTCAATACAAGTCACAACTCTTAAAAAGGAAGCAACCTTTCATTTCCAAGTTTGACTTTAACTACTTACATCATAAATTAATTTCCAGCGATGTTTATTTCCATTTTATAATTAATAAAAAATATTAATAGTATAAACTAAATTTATCTTATGAACTTCAATAAAAAAGATATATTAATAACATCAAAGAGAGTTAAATAAATACTTTAAATTTAATTTAAGATATAACATATTTCATAATATTTTAGAGACAACAAAATTTACTCTAAAGCATAATTCATTTTAAAAGAGGAATAATTCATATTAAAAATTTTAATTTAGTTGAATGTATGAGAATATTATCTTTATACCACGTTACATGTGAGTCTATAAAAAATAACATTTTTCTATACATAATAAGACTGCGCGTACTATCATATCTTTCCAAATTCCGACCGTGATACATGAGAATGTAAAAAGGTCACATATTTTCAAATAAAAATAAAGAATGGATAAAAGCAACTCCACGAATGCTTCAACTTGGTGTTGATTAAGATTTAATTACAGTACTAAACTGTAATACTGTATATTGTAGGTATCAGGACATGATCTTCTGTACCCTTATTCTGTACCTATTCTATGCCTATTGTATCTGAGCTATCTATTTTTATAGATCCTACGTAAATAGATGGTTAAGATACAATAGACACAGAATAAGTACAGAATAATGGGTATAGAGGATTTGAAGGCGTAGGTACCGTATCTACGGTATGTTTCATTTGGTTTCGTCCAATCAAAGGCAAAAGCCAAGGCCACTCAATCCAAGCAAGGAGTGGGGACCACCACCCATTTTGGTTTCTCCAATACCCGCTTCTTTCCACCGTCCACGTCAGCTTTTTCTCCCAACTTATCCTCTCTCCTCGTAACGCTCAATTTTGGTAAGCTACTCTCGCTCGGGTGTGAGTAAGTCTACTCGCTCTCGCAACGGTCAACTTCTCTCTTTCTCCGGACGCTGTTTTGAGGCTAAGATTTTCCTATTGGTTAATTCTCAGTTTGTCAACGCACACGCTCTGAGCGCGTGCGTGAAGACTAACGTTGGCCAAATAGTCCAAGAACAACCTCTTTTCTTCCGCTTGGATATGTAACCTCTAGCATCACGCCACGTGTAACTCCTTCACTTCTTGACGCCTCCAATAAACAAAGAAGACTTGCTTGCTTCTCAAGTGTTTAAGCTCTAATCGCATTACTGCTTTCTCCATTACTCGTCGCCATGAGATTCTCGAACTCAGACCAGTCAAGTGAGATGAAGGAGAACCAGAAGCAACACCATTGAAAGGAGAAGACGAAGAAGAAGAAGGTAAAAGGGTCAGGGGTGGTTCGCCAGGTTCTTGCTATGTTTTGTTATGGAGTTTTATGTGGTGTGCTCATTCTTGTTTCTTGGTTTTGAAGGCAAGATACATAGAGGGTACTTGAAAGATACAGCAATGGAGCGCTACGAGATACTTAAAGATATTGGGTCAGGGAACTTCGGTGTTGCTAAGCTGGCTAGAGATGAACGAAGTGGTGAGCTTTACGCTGTCAAGTATATCGAGAGAGGACAGAAGGTGGTGTTTTAGCTTCAGTTTCATTGAAGTTTTCCTTTTTAGATTTTGATTTGGAGTTGCAAGTGAGAGCGTGTACTAGGTTGTCCCTTATTCATATGAGTCGTCGAGATTTTCTGTAATCTTATGAGATATTCAGTCTATAAGTCATGTTTGTTGATCGGGGTTTTGGTGATTTGATCAGTTTTTAACTGGATGCTAGAAGTGTTTTAAGTAAATAATTTCTGGGTCTGTTGGTTTTGCAGATTGATGAACATGTGCAGAGGGAGATAATGAACCATCGATCATTGAAACATCCTAATATTATCCGATTCAAGCAGGTACATATATGCTTAACTCAAATGTTAAGTGAAATCCTTCAGATGTTCTAAAGCTGAAAGTTGAACTCTGTTTTGGCATTACCAGTTGCTATAAACAGAACATATTTTGTATGATTAATCTGTCTTCCTCACTATTTCTGTGTATATATATATATGCCGATGGAATAAGGAACGTGTACAATTTTCCTGCCTTAAGTTCGTAAACATTTCAATCTTGAAAGGCAAGATCGTTCCTTTCAATTTTTAAAGGGCAGATTCTGCAAGATTGAAAAGCTACAATCTTGGCTAGAAATTTCTGTTTAAGAGGTGTGTTCTTTCTTTTTCACTGTTGCAGGTCTTGTTAACATCAACTCACTTAGCCATAGTCATGGAATATGCTGCAGGGGGAGAACTTTTTGAAAGAATATGCAATGCTGGTAGATTCAGTGAAGATGAAGTAAGTCCATCAGAAAAAAAGAAAATTTTTTTGAGTTCCCATCTTTTGAGTCGTTCTTAATTTTCTTTCCCTTTCCGGCTTCTGGTAAATTTTCTTGCAGGCAAGATATTTCTTCCAACAACTCATATCGGGAGTCAGCTACTGCCATTCCATGGTGAAACTTCCAAGCTGATCTTACTTAAAAATGGTTATAGTCCATTCCATTCTTTTCTTCAACTCTATAAGATTGATTCACGCTCTCTTCTGATACAGCAAATCTGTCACAGAGATCTTAAACTGGAAAACACCTTGCTCGATGGGAGCTCAGCTCCACGTCTTAAGATATGCGACTTTGGCTATTCCAAGGCAATGAACTCAGTAATCAATATAAATTGGATTTAGATTTGAACAAAAACACTGATACCCTTTTGACATTATTGGATTCAGTCTTCCGTTTTACATTCTCAACCCAAGTCCACTGTGGGAACACCAGCTTACATTGCACCAGAAGTATTATCACGAAAAGAATATGATGGGAAGGTAATAAATTTTCTGTTAGTTAGGTAGGGTATTGTTTGGTAACCTAACTTCCAGGAACATTAATCTTTTGAATTATTGAGGATAGATTGCAGATGTTTGGTCTTGTGGGGTTACTTTGTATGTGATGTTGGTCGGAGCTTATCCGTTTGAAGATCCTGATGATCCAAGGAACTTCAAGAAAACAATTCAGGTTAGTCAGCTATTTATTGTAACGAAACTTCAGAGATTGGAGACTTCTGATGAGATATTTAACTAATGACAGAGGATTCTCAGTGTTCACTACTCCATTCCTGACTATGTTCGAGTTTCCAAGGAATGTAAACACCTTCTGTCAAGAATTTTTGTGGCCGACCCTGAAAAGGTACACCAAGACTATGTATAGTATACTCGAACATTTAATCCAAAATTATTTTTTATAAAAATAAATAATATCAGAATTTTTATTCATTTCTAAAAACTATTATAAATTTCACCGATTTTTCAAAATAATAATAATTATTCCTAATCGTTTGTTTTCTTTTCTCTTCTACAGAGAATAACAATCCCAGAGATAAAAAACCACCCTTGGTTTACGAAGAACATGCCCGTAGAACTCATGGAAGACGAAGAAGGTAGCTTGAAAAACGACGGCTCGAGTGAAGAATCATCACAAAGCATCGAAGAAATAACAGACATAATAAAAGAGGCAAGGAAGGGTGGAGAGGGACCAAAGTGTCTTGGAGGAAGCATGGAGTTTGACGACATAGAAGATGCCGATGATCTTGACTTGGATGATATAGAGTCAAGCGGTGACTTTGTTTGTGCACTATAATTTATTTTATTTTATAGATAGTGTTTGTGTTTTTTTGGTGGAGCAGAAAAAAAGAGGCGATGATAAGCCGAACTCTTTCTGGTGTCTGGACTGGACAGGAAGCATCAATTTGAATGCTTGTCTTGTTTCAAGTTGAGTGGAGGCTTGTTCCTTAAGTTCTGGGTCTCACAAAATGGTATGTATGTTTGTTGGAATATTTAGTCCTGTGAAATTTGTGAAAAGTAGATCAAAAATGTAAAAAAGTATCTTTTTTTTATTTCACATCTTCTAGTTATTAAATTTTGCGTTAATTATATAAAAATATATAATTTAAAATTTAAAAATATTTAATAAATAAATAATTCAAAAAATTTTAAATTGGAGTTAGTGTCTAATTGGATGGCCTTCTGGGAGGTCAATAAATACTTTTCTTCACCATAAAAATTATTTTTAAGAAAATATTTTTAAAAAAATGAGCGTTTGACAGTAAAATAAAAAACATTTCTTTAATAGATTTAGCTTTTTTGTAGCCAAAATATAACTTTTTAAAAAGTTCAAATTTAGAGCTTATTAAAAAAATATTTTTTCAGGTTGATTTTTTAGATCAATTAATGAGTTTATTTTTTAGTTTCTTTTGTCCTTATGTTTTACACATAATCTCTACAATATTGATAAATTCATCTTCACGTTTATTTTGGGAATTATATAATTTTATTTGAATTTTTTAAATGTTTTAATATTTAGTTTATATTAGATTTATTTATGTTATAATTCATATAAAAGTTTTTAGATATATTTTTATTTATGTTTTATATGGTTTAAAATTATATAATAATCAATATATTGTGCTTTGCATATTGTTTAATATATTTTAAATAATATTTATATGCATAAATAATTTTTATTAAAAAATAAAATATAGTTAAAATTAAAAGTGTTTTTTATTTTTATGTTGTCAAACAGTCTACTGTATGAAGCTCTTTTAAAAAAGCTCTTTGTTAATGATAGTCAAACAGTCAACTGGCTTTTTAGAAAAGTTCCTCTCAGAAAAGATCTAAAAAAAAGCTCTATTGACAAAATCTCTACTGGTATAAGCCCAACCAAACAAAGGTTAAAAGTACATTTTGAACCTCAATAGTTACGCAAGTTGAACCCTAACATTTTCAAAACGATTAAAACAAATCATAAATTGATGGAAATTTTAATGGGATCAACTCTTTATCAACTAAATGTTGGCAAAATATTATTTTTATATTTTTAAATGGAAAGTAGACTTCAATATCACATAATTAATTTTTAAATAAAGTAGAAAATGAGTTCCACGAGCACGTGGTAATGAGGGGCACTATTTATATATTTTAGACAATAACTCCTACTTATTACATGACGACGAGGCTCATATTTATATATTTGAAATAATGGATTCCACTTTTTATATGACAGAGAGACTTATTTTTTATTTTTATTTAAAAATAAAAAATAATACGACATTAGCATTGACATGACATTTAACTGTTGGAAAGTTAACTCGTTAAATTTTTCATCCACTTAAGGTCTGTTTTTAAAATTTTGAGGTTCAATTTGAATACTTCAAAACGTTAGGACCTGTTCTGTATTCTGTTGTAAATGTTGAGGTTCAATTTGCACTTTTAGCCACTACAATTTCAATCAAACCTTTTATATCCCAACCTTCTTATTTTAGTCTTCCTATGTTAAAATTTTCCCTAATCAAGGACTTTTTACCAATGAAAAGGCAAATGCAACATTCTACAGTATGATATTTATATGATAATTGCATATATGAAATGTTAATATGCATGGACGTGCCACATCACCATGGTGATAATGTGTCATTCAGCTAATTGCCCCCTCTATATTTTCAGCCAATATAATAATGCATATAGAATTGTAAATCCACATTGTGAACTATAATATTCTAGCTTCATAAAGAGTGTCTGAGGGATAAACCATTAATCAATCCTGATGAGTTAGGCGACAAAGAGTATAAAGGCATTGATTATAGATTGCATGAATATAGAAAACCCTACTTTAGGAATTGTTTATAAACTACATGAATATAGAAAATCCTAGTTTGTCATCATGCCATGTTTGATTACATGTACCTAAGCATGGGGAGCTTTAACATTTTTTACTAAAATTTATCACTTTCTTTAGACATTCTAAAAAATTAAACCCTTTTATGATTACATAAAGGTTTAGATCTAGGTTGAAGGAGTTGCTGAAAAGTCTGGCGACAATAATCATAAAGAAGCAATAGTTAGGAGGCAGCCCAACAATATAGGTGTTTTTGTTTTGAAGGGTAGTTTGTAGGATTTTCATTAATATTTTAGTTATTTTTATAGTTTTAGTTCAATGGTCCTAATTTTGTACTTGATATTTGATAGAATTCTACAGGCTATAAAGGCAACATCACTCCTTACTTTAGAGTAGAATTCACTAGCATTGGACGGATGCTAATGACATTGGATAAGGTTGGAAATCTTTTACTATCAGGGGAGTATTAGTTATCTTTACCCCGAAAGTATTAGTTATCTTTACCCCATCCTTTATTTTTTATTATTCTTATAGGTTTTTTATTGTTTATATTTTTTATTGTTCTTAAATGTTTCTATATTAAGGAAAATATACAACTTAAGTGTAAGGGGGGACATAGCAGTTAAATTTGCCAATTTTATTATAGTTAGCTTAATAATGAATAATTTGGAAAATAGTTTCTAAAGTATGTTAATCAAGATGAATTAATATGAGTTTGGTTGTGATTATGATTTGTTTATTTTGGCAAATATTTATAAATTTTAATGATTAGGTTGATTTCAATTTAGTTCATTAATTTTGAGAATAGATACTTAATTTGCATTAAGATACATTATGCAAAATTTTGCATACATTGAGTTAAATATGAATTCTTTTTTAGCATTTTCATTACCTTGCATACATTAAAAAAAAGAAAAGGAAAAAAAATAGTGGTATGTGAATAAGAAGCATAAATACTTTGTTGGTTTTGTACCAATAAAAAGGTTAAAGATAAAAAGTGGTGGTAATGGCCATTTGAGATAGTGACTTAGTTAAGTAGTTAGGGGTATTCATAATAAGGTGTCTACTCTTGCATAAAAAAGCTAGGTGACTTTTCAAACAAGCTTATAAATGCTCTTATATTGTTTAAATTTAACATTTTGTTTTTAACAAAGGGTGTGTTTTAGCTATTAATTCTAGTTATTTTTATTTATTTATTACCGTTTTCTTCCAGTAATTAC
>JANIJF010000211.1:3326605-3339432 GCA_024520955.1 Erythroxylum bequaertii | reverse complement strand
AATAATTCAATTGTACCCGGAAAATGCCAATGAATGCATGTACAATCAGATAATTGTGCAAAATGTGCATGTCACAAGTAAAAATGCATGATGTGCAAAAATCCTAATTTCTCATAAAATCTCACAATTTACAATTCTAGCCCTAACATGTAATAATACAAAAACTATCTAAATGATAATTACATTGCCTCTTATCTTTAGAAACTTGCTTTCTTGCCTAGCAATATTTCTGCTGTAACTAGGATAACATTTGGGCTCGAGTCTAATGCAATTTGACTTGAGACCAATGGGTCAAATCTGAGTTGATATGCCCAAATTTGGCCCCGTCTAAAACCCAACAATTATGTGAAAAAAAGATATTATTTTGTAAAAAGTAATATCATTTTTATTTTTTTAATTTAAAAAATTAAGTCGAGCTTAATCAAACTCAAGCTCAAATCGGAGTCAGCAGTCTTAAGTCGTATCCCAAACTCAAGCAAAAACAGTCATACTAAATTTAAACTTAGGCAAGCCCGCCTTGATTCGGTTCATATACATCCTTAATGTGAAAAAGTCTTCAGCATGGTTTATTAGAAGTTTTGGACCAAATCATACGACAAACTTACGTCAATCATCAGTAGAAAACATGCAATTAAGCAATTTTCTTGCAAAGTATCTTTTGCTTAATGCTTTTTCTGAAAAAACTTCATTACATGACAATACCATTAACCGTGAGGATCATAACATGATAATCTTAACAGAAACAACCAAATTCAGAAACGAACATAATTCTTCACGACGACTAGTTGCCTTTTACTTATTCACTAACCCATTAGTTTCTAAGATCACAGCTTTTTATCTGAAGCCAATGCTTTAACATCTACTACTTCCATCTTCGTCTTAACCTGGCACTGCTCTGCCGTTATCTTGTGATTGTTATTACTATTCCTTTGCTCTTCCTTTTCTGCAAGAAGATAAAGAGGTGTCTTCTCGTTGTCTCTAAGCTCTCTCTCTTTAAGGTCTATGCCACACTCCATGTAATC
The DNA here is from genome assembly GCA_024520955.1 of Erythroxylum bequaertii. Taxonomy (NCBI): domain Eukaryota; kingdom Viridiplantae; phylum Streptophyta; class Magnoliopsida; order Malpighiales; family Erythroxylaceae; genus Erythroxylum; species Erythroxylum bequaertii. The sequence continues at coordinate 3,338,410 of JANIJF010000211.1, read as the reverse complement.
CACACCCGCCATTGCTAGAGCTTCAATCGATGGCATGCTCTTTTAGATGCTTATCTACGAAGTTGATCGAACAAGGAAATATAAATATAGCTCGATGATGTCACGTGTGTGCTCATATCTACGTTCTTTATGTTGTATATCCGTGATGTACAACCACTTTTCTTCTCTATGTCCGTGTTTACGTGAACCGTTCCATGAACTTGAACGAATGTGATGGTAATGGCTACTTGGTGACATCCCGGAAAAAAAAAATGGTTTCTTGCTTTCTTCTTTAGCTTTTCCCTTAGTTCTGGGTTGTACATCCACACATGTGAAGTACAGATAAGGAGATTTTGATGCGTTGCAACCAGAAGAGGCTAGTCTAGTTGGCTAAGGCTACAATGATCTTACAGGATAAGAGGAGTTAAATGTATTTTTGACAAAAATTGTTGAGTGTGTAGGCCTATTTTAAGACTTTTAGAGATCGCAGACGACTTTATAATTCGAGGAAACGACAAACAAGTGGAGATGACTTTATAATTCGAGTAAACGACAAACAAGTGAAGAAAAACTAGAAGAATCTCTTACGAGGAGATATAGATCTGTGTCGAATGCTACATACTCATATCTTGGCTCACACTATCATGTGAATTAATCGTGTAAGTCTCTGTAATTTTGAATGTTTATAACTGAAGTGGTGCTAGAAAGATACACTATTACTTACATGACCATGTAAGTAACTGCGTAAGTTGCGGAAAATTTTATTTTATAATATTAAAAGGGAAAAAGACACAAGTTTTGTAGAAAATGTGGCTTCAAAGTTCAAAAGTAAGTAAAAATATATATGACAAAGAGTGTTAGATTTTTATCCTTGTATGATTATTTTGGGAATTAGTTTGAAAGATTGTTGATTGTAACATCAACTTCGTTTTAATCTTAAAACTTTGTCAGACAATTTATTGTAGGAGTTAAATGATCAACTTTTTTTGTAAATCTTTATTGAATTTAATGAAATTATTTGTTAGCTTGTCCTGTGATTTTTCTCTCTACATTGAAGAGTTTTTCCACATAAAATTTAGTGTTTGTTTCATTATTTAAAATATCTTATTTTCATATCATTTTGCTACTGCAACATAAATAATTTTTTGTTGTAGTTGATTAGGTCGTGTTCATAGGATTTTATTTGTTATTTTTTAATGCACATTAAATAATTTATAAATTATATTTTTAAAGTTCAACAATCTTTATTGAATTTCTTGAATATCTTTTATTTCGATCAAATTTGATCTTTTTATTCTTAATTTTATAAAAATTCGTAATTAATAATTATCTAATTAAAAAAGAATGTTAATCACTAACATTCTTTTCCTTATACAAATATTAATTACATCACTGTGCGTCAAACTCAAAGGTACGCGCGAGCTAACGAATCTTCGAAAAGAGAAAACACTTACAAAAAATGAGATATTTTGTTCATAATCACAAGGACAATGTGCAAAACGTGCGAAGAAAAACTCTGCTCTTCCGAAGAGCCAGAAAAGATACACTTTGTGGTCACTGATTCTAGGAGCCCTCAAGCTTCTCGTGAATAGCACAAGTTAATGATAAGATCATCAAGCATGACGCTTATGGATCATGTTTTTGGGATCAAATTCTCTGTATCCATAATCTTATATTAATCATGTTTTATACGATTCTATCTACGTTTTTTTCTGGGTCTAATATATTTGTGTGAATGAAATTGTATAGAACAGGGTTGATACAGAATTATGAGTATAGAAGATCTTATCCCTATTCTTATATACGGTCAACAGCCCATTAAATATAAATCTTTTTCAAAATTAGGACTCTATATCTCAATTATTACACTTGTAGTTTAAATTCTCATTAAAAATGTAAAGGATATGCAAAGACTAGATTAGTCCACAAACTCAAAAGTTTTCATAACATAGAACAAGCTAACTCGTACTATACATATAACCTAAATACATCTTCCTTTCTGAAATGATATCAATTGAAGTAACAGCTTTAACCCATTCAATTATCCTGGTTCTGCACAATTGCATATTGCTCAGATCTAAAATCTGATCACCTTGAGTTAAGCTCCTTAATTTTGAATCAGGATGAGATAAGCCGAATCGGGTTCGGACTGTTTTGTCGTCCCTAATCACATCATCATGACTCTACCTCCTATTCATTTCCATGCTTGATTTTTGGCCATCTACTAGGTGTGGTGGTGGCTGTTCCAAGCCATCGACCTCGCAAAGCTCAAACTCAATGTCGGATTCTGCGTAATCAACTCCGGCCATTGCCAATGCTTCAATAGACATTTTGATGGTTAGATAGTGTACTCGAGAGACTGTTAGTTAAGTTCTACTAGAGTGAGGGATACTGACTTATTTATTTGCAAGCCCTCCTCTTTCAGCTTTCAGTTTCATTAGTTAAAGCGGAGTTCATACACGACATACAGCATGTGAAAGGTTTTGATTCTCTATTTCCCGTGATAACCGGGACCAACATAATTAAAGCACATTAACAAGTAAAATGTTGTTTAAAGCAAAGATTAAAAAACTTACCTGTTTAACCGTAAAAACATTGAATCGTTCTACTTTTCGATTCCATGTTTAACTTTCTAGTTAGATTTACTTTTATATATAACTTTTGTTGTTAAAACTGATCAGTTTATTAATTAACCGATTTTTTAAAAAAATTATTAAGTTTCTATAAACTATAATTAATTAATTAATTTTTATTTTACAATTTCTTTTTAAAATTAAACTTCAAGTTTTTTATGATAAGAACAATCTCTTTCAATCATATTTCAAATTCTTTAATTTTATTTAATTTTTAGCTCGTTTTATGAACCTTTCAAACCTTAAACTTCTTGTCTTATCAATTTAGTTTCCAATTCAGTTTTTAAAATATTGGTTTAAAGGGATTTCCATTTTTTATGCATAATTCACATTCAAACTTTTAAATTATAAATTATAAGTTCAAGCAATGAAATTACTCTCTAAATTTTTTTCTAATTTAAAAGATTGAAAGTTAAGTCCTCAATCATAAAAATGATGGTTAATTGGATATAAAAATTACTTTAGAATCTGGAAATGTTATTTAAATTGAAATTATCCCTTATTTTAAATCGTTAATTTGTTACATAATTTATACAAAGTACATAATTGATAAATTATTATATATACCTAATAATTTGCTAATGCACACTGAAAGAATAGCAATCTTAGGTTTCACCAATATAAAAATTAATATTTGCAAAAAATATGAATATAATTATAATTAATTTTATATTCACTATTTAAAAATAGGTTCGTCAACAATATATTTCTTTTGATGATAAGCTTTTACAAGATAACATCCAATACATTTTTAGTCTGGTGTCCTAATTACTACGTTTCAAGATCATGTCAGAAATGGTCTAACTGTCCTTCGCACAGAAACAGCATAATCAACTTGAGACTTTGATCCTTATCAAACACGGGGTGGGTGTGCATTACATGAGTTAAAAGTGAGAAATCAGACTAGACATGTTCGTCAGTGCATACGTAACAGAAGCTAGTTGAACGCTCGTCAAAAGCATTGCATATTGTACATGCCGTCACTCCCCAACCTTCATGTGATCAGAAATCGGTTTCCTGCTCCAAACTTTTTATGATTAAACTGATCAAATTAATTAAAAATTTCAAGTATTGATATTTTCAACTCCAGGTCACGAGACACATGTACGTCTTCCTCTTAAAGTACATGTACTAGGAAAGAATCTCCAATGAACTGAACCGTGGAAATTCCATCACTTCTGGTTTGATTAATCCAGAGCTTCTAATCATATTGACAACAAAAGGAAGTTCTCATTTGATATGTAGCCACGTGTGGAAAGCATATGAAAAACCTTCACCTTTCTTGATCTGTATATGTTCGAGTCTCCAAGAATTCGGTTATGATGTTTATGTTATATTCTATTAAATTTCATTCACATGTTTATGTAAATTTTATATAAATATATAAATAAAATTTAATAAAATAAAGTTAAAACAGAACAGGAAATGATGAGTTGCATTTTTCCTACCTACTCTTAGTTATCCTATTGGCTTTCTTTCACTTTCATTAACCGTATAAATTGCACTTAAGAGTTTGAGACATAATCCCATCTACTCAAATTGGCTTTTTACTTGGTTATAAGTGTAATATTGGTAATAATTTCAATTATTTTTTATAAATAAGTTCGAATGCAGTTTAAAATTTTATTAAATCTCAGCTTCTTTTTTATGTTAATTTTGGTATACGAGTTTGAATTAAGTCAAGTCAAGTTTATTTTTCAAAATTAAAATTAAAATTAATTTTAAGTTTATTTTTAAATTAAGTTCCGTTTAATTAGTCCAAAAATAGAGTTCCAAGAGCACTAACCTAGGTTTTAACTTATGTTTTAAATTATATACTTTAAGTTATATTTGATGACTAAAAAATCAAATTGAAACGATTAGTTTAACAATAAAAATCTTGAAGTGCTAAATTTTTTATTTTGTTTTTAACTTAATAATTATAAGAGATAGAGTTGAACGAATTGATGAATCATTTTATTCATGTTTGATATGTCAATTTATATATACGTACAGCAGTGTTGTGAGTATTCAAAATTGATACTATCCGATCCTATATACAGAAGATTATGATAATACTAGATCTATTTAAACATAAATTTGCTTTATCTTATCTGAACAGCTAGATTATACTTGTGGACTTGGGCTATACATAAACTCGGCTTGCGGTAGGTTGAGTTATGAAGGAGTAACCTAATACGGCCCCTCAAGCTGGTGGGCGTCGACGAACACCAAGCTTGATTTTTTGTCGGAGAAAGGATTGTCTGGAGAGCGGTTTGGTGAGACAGTCGGCCGTCTGATCGGCAGCGGATACGTGAGAGACACGGAGAGCCCCAGTTTGGACCAGATCCCAAATGAAGTGGAAGTCGATTGCGACGTGTTTCATCCGAGAATGGAAGATCGGATTGGAACTGAGTTGGGTAGCTCCGATGTTGTCGCAATAGATCACCGGAGGGTGCGGCAACCCGATTCGTAGTTCAGTGAGAAGATTGCGTATCCAAGTTAACTCAGCAGCCGTATTGGCGACGGCTTTGTATTCGGCCTCCGTGGATGACCTAGCTACAGATCTCTGCTTTTTAGAGCTCCAGGACACTGGGTTTTGTCCGAGAAAGACAATAAAGGCGCCAATGGAGCGATAGGTGTCCTTGTCTCCTCCCCAATCAGCATCAGAGAAGGCGTGAAGATTCAAATTGGAGCTTTGGAAAAGTTGAATACCTTCGTCAACAGTGCCTGCGAGATACCGAAGGAGTCTTTTAACAGCCAACCAGTGCTCAGTAGTGGGGCAATGATTGAACTGAGATAGCCTATTCACAGCAAAGGCAATATCCGGTCTGGTGAGTACCAGGTACTGTAGACTGCCGATTATTTTGCGATATTCACTTGCATCTTGTAATTGTGTGCCCGAATGTAGAGTTAGAGTCGAATGGCTTGCCATAGGCGTGAGTACTGGTTTGGCTTCATGCATTTTTGTGTCATATAGTAGATCAGTGATGTACTTGCGTTGAGACAGCAAGAGTCCTTGGTCATTTTGGAGAACCTCAATACCGAGGAAATAGGACAATCTGCCTAAATCCTTAATGGAGAACTTCTCAGCTAAAAGACTGATATAGTGATTAATTAGAGTGATATTGTTACCTGTGACAATAATATCATCAACATAGACAATAAGGATAACTATACCATGTGATGTGTGATTGAGGAAAAGAGAAGTATCTGAGTGTGAATTAGTGAAACCAGATTGAAGTAGAAACTGTTTGAGTGCTTGGAATCATGCTCTTGGTGCTTGTTTAAGACCATAGATAGCTTTCTTCAGTTTACATACATGATGTGGTTTGTCAAAATCAATGAATCCCTTAGGTTGTGCCATGAATACTGTATCTGTTAGTGGCCCTTGTAAAAATGCATTATTCACATCTAGTTGACGTAATTCCCATCCATTTGAGACAGCTATGCTGAGAAGGAGTCTAATAGTTGTCGGTTTGACAACAGGGCTGAAGGTTTCAGCATAGTCAATGCCAAGCCGTTGATGAAAGCCCTTGGCAACGAGGCGGGCTTTGTACTTTTCAATGGACCCATCTGAGTGACGCTTTATTCTGAAGATCCATTTGCAGCCTACAAGGTGTTGTGTGGCCTCAGGTGGAACTAGCTCCCAGGTACCATTCTTGACTAATGCATTGAATTCTTCTAAGCAAGCTTTACGCCAGTTGCAATCCTTTAAAGCCTGTGATATACATGTTGGTTCAAAGTTTGCATGACCTTGTAACTGTGCTGTAAGGCTTAGCTTTTGAATAGGCTTGCGGATGTTATTCTTTCCTCTAGTGATCATCGGATGGGTGGAGACAGAGGGAGGATGATGCACTTGAACTGGTCCACTTTCTTCTCTTGAGGAGGAACTATCAGCAGGAATTGCCACATTCTCAGGGGCAGCACCAAGAAGAGGGGAGGATTCAGTAGGAGAAGAGGAAGTAGACTGTGGAAGATGTAGCGGAGGTGGAAGCCAAGTAGCTGTAAGGTCAGCTGAAGGTGGAGATGAAGTAGGTAATGAGGTTGCAAAAGGAAACACGGATTCCACAAATGTGACATGACGAGAGGTGTAAAGACGAGAGGTGGTTGGGTCAAGGCAATGATAGCTACTCTGGGAAGGTGAGTATCCTACAAACACACATGGTTTGGACTTTGGGTCCAATTTGTTATATGTGTATGGCTTTAACCATGGATAACATAGGCAACCAAAGATTCTAAGTTTAGTGTAATTGGGGCTTGTGCGAAATAAACAATAATAGGGAGTTGACATGTTGAGAGTGGCAGTAGGCATGCAATTAATTAGATAGACTGCTGTGGAGAAAGCTTGTGGCCAATAGGATAAGGGCATGGATGCATGGCTTAGGAGGGTTAGACCAGTCTCAACAATGTGTCTATGTTTTCGTTATGCTATGCCATTGTGTTCAGGTGTATGGGGTGGTGTGGTTCGAAAGGAAATGCCATGTGTGGATAAAAAATCAGTAAGGGCTATAAATTCTCCCCCATTATCTGTGTATAAAGTCTTGATAGATGTATTAAAGAACTTTTCAACAATAGCTTTGAACCGAAGAAAAACAGGATGCACATCAGATTTTCTGTGTAACGGATAGAGCCATGTGTATTTTGTGTAATGATCAATAAAGATAACATAATATTTGTAATTGTCACGAGAATAAATAGGAGAAGTCCATACATCCGAAAAGATAACATCCAGTGGCTTGGAAGACACAAGAGTGGATTTGGAGAAAGGTAATTTGTGACTTTTATTGATCATGCATGCATTACAGTGAGTAGAAGATATGGAAATGCTATCACTGAAATGAATGTTATGCTTATATAAAATGTGAGGGACAATCGGTGTTGCAGGGTGTCCTAGTCTAGAATGCCAATCAGGTATGGTTGCAAGAGTGGTGGAGAGAGCAAGCTTTGGAGAGGATGATGATGGCCATACATAGAGTCCATTGTTAGGTGCACCCTTGAGAAGTGGTGTCCCTGTTGTCAGATCCTTCACAAGAAAAGAAAAAGGTGAGAAAGTAACAGAAACATTGTTGGAAACACACAATTGATAAACTGAAATTAGGTTTTGTTTCATTGCAGGCACACATAAGACTTTATCCATTGAGAATGTTCTATGAGCAGTATATAGTGTACCACTGCCTTTATGGCTAATGTGAAGTCCTGAGCCATCTCCAATCAGGATATCTTCCGTGCCTGTATAAGGAGTATGCATTGCAAGATTCTGTAAATCAGTGGTCACATAATGAGAAGCTCCAAAATCAAGGATCCACGGGTCTTGGTTGGAGGCAGCAGCAAGGTTGACTCTTGGTGAAGGTGATGAAGGACCTGCAGAGACAATGCGAAAAGAAGGACAGCGTTTGGCACTATGGCCCTGGACGCCACAGATCTGACACTTACCCAGGTATGGTCTTGGTTGATATTGAGGATTGGAGGAAATCCAATTATTATTGGAAGCATAGGAGTTGGGAGGTGGAGGGTGCATCTGACCATGAGAGGGTCGAAAATGGGCTTGATTATGATGCTGGAAATGTTGGTGATGAGTGGGTTGGGACTGCTGCTGACGCCATCTGGGTATGTCCTGATTATGTTGAGTGAAATGTTGCTTTTTACCTCCTGACTTGTTGGTGTAGTTGGCTGTTGCAGGGAAATGGGTGGTGACTGGTGTAGGAAGATCAGCTTCAGCAGTGATCAATTTCTCATGTAGCTCATCAAAGGAGATAGGAGTGTCTCTAGCATTGATGGTACGAATTATTTCACTGTATTCCTCACCTAGTCCTTCAAGAACTTTATCAGTAATGTCTTCAGGATCCATTGGTGCATGCAGAAAAATAAGTTCATCGGTTTTGGTCTTGATGGCCTGCATATACTCAGTGATAGATAGTTGCCCTTTGGTAAGTTTCTTGAGCTGCATTTTAACTTGCTTTTGTTTTCCTCTTGATGCTTGTGCATAGGTTTTGGCTAGAATATCCCAAGCTTCTTTCGAAGTATTGGCAGTGGCAATGAATGGAATGATGGTTGGTGATAGGGCACCAATAATTGCATTCAGGATGAGTTGGTCTTGGCGAATCCAGTGTTGATAGTTTGGATTTGGTAGAGGTGTGTCATTGTGTATTATGGTAGCTGGAGGACAGCTCTTGGTGCCATCAATATAGCCTTGTAAGTCATATCCGATAAATAGATTGTTGAATTGCATTCTCCATGCAAGATAATTAGTAGAGGTGAGTTTCAAGGGAGCTTGAGCAGCTGGATTGATAGTGATGAGCTGAGGGGTTTCATCAGAGGTAGGATTGATGACTGAGGCCATTGGGTTTAAAAACAAAAGACGTTAGTCAGTGGCTCCGATACCATATAAGAGATAGAGTTGAATGAATTGATGAATCATTTTATTCATGTTTGATATGTCAATTTATATATACGTACAGCGGTGTTGTGAGTATTCAAAATTGATACTATCCGATCCTATATACAGAAGATTATGATAACACTAGATCTATTTAAACATAAATTTGCTTTATCTTATCTGAACAGCTACATTATACTTGTGGACTTGGGCTATATATAAACTGGGCTTGCGGTAGGTTGAGTTATGAAGAAGTAACCTAATAGTCCAGACCTTCGTTATTATCTAAATGTTACCGTTGGATGGATGTCTATATAAACTGTAAATCCTTCAAACGACTTTGTGCATTGTTACTTCAATATTCTGCAGTAAAATCCCTTTGCTCGTATAACACGTTTCTAATTCCTTCTACTTGTGTTTTGTCCAACTCTATCTCACTATTTAACCACTGCAACGTTGTCTTTCATTTCTCTTAGAGAGACAGAATTTTGTTCCATATTTGATAGTACTCCATAACGTTATTTTTGTTAATCACTGGGGTAGGATTTGTGTTGAACCAAATGGGGGCATTTGGTTAAATGACAGGGCATAAAGTGTTTGGTTTTGCTAGCCTAAAAAATAACCCGTAACAAGTTGGTATCAGAGACAAGTTTGAGAAATTATAGGGTATTTTCTCCATTTGCACATGTTGTTTTTGTGGAAATGGTGGGCAATCAAAACCTTGAAGCCATTAGAGAAAGGCTTGATAGGTTGGAGCATAGAATAGGGGTCAATCCGGAAGATGAAATACAAAATTTGTTTGCTCGTTTGGATCACTTGGAAGAGGCGATTCAAGCATTTCATTACCGAATGGATACAATATTGGCATAAGCAAATAGAAGAATGGGAGTTTTAAAGGATGCTTTGGCTCGCATTAGGAACCATGGCGCTATAGATGGTGGTGGCACGTGGACAAGGTTGAAAGTCCCAGATCCTAAGCATTTTGATGGTGTGTGGCATGCATAAGTGTTGAAAATTTTTATTTGGGATATGTAGAAATATTTTAAAGCAGCCAGGGTACCGAAATGTGACAAAATTCATTTAGCCAACATGTATTTCGCTGGAGATGTGAAATTATGGTGGCGTGGGAGACTTGACAGTAATTTGAATGCTGGACGCCCTAGAATTAATACGTGGGAGACATTTGTTCACAAGTTGAAGGGGCAATTTCTGCCTTGCAACACTTCATAGGTGGCACTAGAGAATTTGCAAATGTTGAAATAGGATGGTTCAATTTGAATTTATGTCAAAAATTTTAGTTCGTTGATGTTGGACATTAAGAACATGGCGGAAGAAGATAAGCTTTTTAATTTTCTATTGGGACTCCAAACTTAGGCACAAATTGAACTACGGAAGCAAGGAGTTCAAGACCTCCCAAGTGCCATTACAGCGGCTGATCGGTTGGTGGATATACAACTGAATAAAGACAAGGAAAATGTTTCCAATGGTAATAGGAATGGTAATGCTGGAGGAGAAAAATTCGTAGGGCAAAATGAGAAAGGTAAAAACATGCATACTACTCAAAATTCAGCTCAACAAATTATTACTTGTGTTATTTATAGTGGACCGCATTATGCAAGGGAGTGTCCGAAAAGAACTAAATTGAACACATTGCTGGCCTAGGAGGAAGATAGTAGTGAAGTAGCAATCATCAATCATTTGGTGGTGGAGAAAGCACCTAGAAGTGGGACTTCTAGGACCGTTGATGAGTAAATTATGATGGCTATACATCGAAGGGAGTCGAGAGGAACTCGTATAAGTTTCCTTCAGTGGTGATAAGGGGCTACAAATGGACTTATAGTCCTATCTTGATGGGTCTAAATGGTAGTAAAGGGGTTTTGTTATCCGTTGAAATTTACATTTTGGTAGTGAGGACTGCCACTCCAAATTATTAACGAAATGACACACAAGGTTATGTCATTTTGGTTTACATTTACCCAACATGTTGTGTTAGATTTTTGCAGGGTAAAAGGTGAGGTATTGGCCAACTTTTAGAGAAAGTAGACAAGAAAAAACATGTTGGATAGATTTGACATTTCAATTGCCGACAAGGATGTCGACTTTCTTTTGGTAGGGGACGTTTGTGAGACCCTCTTTCTGTGTTCGGCAAACACCAACATTGTACAACTTAGACAACATGATGGTGGTATGTTTTGGCAAGTTGTATGGTTCCTTTAATGGTGTAGCTATAAAACTCAAGACATTGGAACATGAAATTATGTAGATGGTGTTTTGGGTTGTCCACATGACAACAATGCATGGTGGAACATTGGAAGTTGCACAGTGAACATTGGGTGTTATTAGTGGACTGCATGCAAAGTTACGTAAATGTATGGGATAATATGTGTTATGGATTGCATGCCTTACATGTATATGTATATATGCTTAGTGTCTCTTTATTATTGGACATGTTTATATTAACCACCTTGTAGCTTTCCAAACCTTCGTTATTATCTAAATGTTACCGTTGGATGGATGCAAATTAATGTATGACATTATTTAATTAATGAAAAGGTTTTATTTATCTTTATGAATTAATTTAATTAATATTTTGTGTTATAATACTAAAGGTAAAATCCTTGGAATAATTACTGTGTAATTGAAATTATGAAGAGATCATAATTATGAGATTCAATTTTCACTTATGTATTATTCATAAATGTTCCTAGTTGTAGTTTCATCAAGACGAGATATTGTTAAAACGATAAAACTAGCACACATTATGTTTCTTTCTTATAAAGAAAGTAATTGATCTCATAAATTAAAGTATGGAGACACTTAAACCAATGCGTGGGT
>JANIJF010000211.1:3278116-3290764 GCA_024520955.1 Erythroxylum bequaertii | reverse complement strand
TATGATTTAAAAAGATAAATGTTTTTTTATTGAAAAATTAAAAAAAAAACAATTATATGAAACACCACGTGTGTATTTGGCTGTTCGCAATGCTTGCAAATTCCAAACGAATCAGTTTCGATACCTGACGTTGACGTACTCGATCAGACCAAAGACCGACCACAAGACGCCGAAAACGTCCGCAACGCAAAGTGTAAACAGCTAAATCCAGCCCAATGAAAGCTACGTGAATCCCGGTTGCAGGCGGCGTATTACTAACAAACTACGTCGCTTCCTCCGCCGCATTTCCCATATTCCGATCTCTGTCACTTTCCTATCTCCAACAACAACAACATCAACTTGGACATCATCGAGATACTATTCTATATCTCTTCCTCTTCAAGCCTCTCGCTTTCGTCATAACTTGACAAAGAAACAAACTTAACCTTCCCAGTTTATAGATTTTAGTCTTTCTCTTTTTGTGTCACGAACTTGGTTTCTCTTCAATTACATCATCTCATTGTTTCTCCAATTCAATGTTCGGGCTGTTCGACTCCAAATCTGATACCTCCAATCAACCGCTCTTCATCGGGGGTCTTTTTCTCGACTGCTACCAACCCACTTGTCCTTCTGTTGTCTCTTTGATTTCTTCAAAGAATAGTTGTTCTGTTTTGAGGTTTGATGGCCGTCGACGGCGGCGAAGATGTGTCGGACATAACGTTGGGGTGTTTTTGTCAGTCAGTCTGTCGGGTCAACAAGGGTATGTTGGTGAATCGCGAGATAGGTTGGACCAAAACGGCGATGAGAAAAATCTAGAGGAGGAAAATGCGGCGGTTCTCACAGTGGCGGGTGTGGAGAAAGTAGCAAAGAAAGTTGAAGTGCGGGGATCAGCTGCTTTGAACACCACCATGCATCTTTGGGCTGGTGTGGTAGCTGCAATGGTCTCAAGGTTTTTGTTTTATGAATTCCCATCACAAATATTCGATCAAGATGCTCACTTTTGTAACTTTTGCGAACTGTTTGTGTTGGTCATAGGACTTTCATAGCGCCTCTGGAAAGGATGAAGCTGGAGTACATTGTGAGAGGTGAGCAGAAGAGTCTTTTTGAGCTGATCACGAGAATAGCAACCACTGAAGGAGTGAGAGGTTTCTGGAAAGGGAATGTTGTCAATATTCTTCGAACTGCTCCATTCAAATCGATCAATTTCTATGCTTATGATACTTACAGGAGTCGGTTGTTGAAGTGGTCTGGGAATGAGGAAACCACGAACTTTGAGAGGTTTGTTGCTGGTGCTGCTGCTGGAATCACTGCGACCTTGCTTTGCTTGCCAATGGACACGGTAAACTGCAACTTTAGACTTTGACCTGGTCATAGTCATTATGTGTTTCCATTGACTTGATTTCTTGCTAGAGATTGCTGATAGTCTTGTCTTGTGGAGTGAACATGTATCTTTTTCCAAATTTTTTAATCTACGAATCTGTGCCTAAGATTGATATGAAGTTCATTAGAAAGGATGGGAACATCATGGACTGTGGTATTTGGAGAGCTTCTTCTCTTTAACTTGGTGCAATTAGAAATGCACATGATGCACCACTTAACAGATACTGCTCATCTTCTGATATAAAAGCACGCTCTTCCTCAGACAGAGTTCATCTTTTCTTTTCTCCAGGTTTTGTTGATGACACTTTCACGCTAATTCTATTTTGTTAGTGCACTTGAAGAAATTTCAGTGTAGTCAACTTTCTGAAACTAATTTTGAAGAATGCTGTGCTAAGGTTGTGTTTACTAGTGATTGATACTTGGTAGATGTAACTTGTGATGTCTTTTCTTCACCTTAGATTTCATTTCAGAAAATGAGATTCATTTGTCTTAGTTTTGTATAGTATCAATCCAACAAAAATCCAAGATTTCCAGGGAAGGAAGCCTGCCAAAATCCTAGTTATCCTGCTATGTCAGTTGCTTTTGGAAGTGGCTGCCATAATTTGTTTCCATGTGACATATACGTTCATTTTAAGCGTGTTGATAACTGAAATCTCATCAATTAATTGTTACTGGTTATGAGCTAAGAATTCAACCTCTCTCTCTATATGTGTCAAATGGATCCATTGACCCTCATGATTGACTCACTGAATATATAAAAGAATCTTAGCTTAGGACCTTCAGTTTCCAACCTGCATCAGCTTTATTTCTGCCAATTGATGGTGGTTGGTCTATTATGAAGGATGCATTGTCATGTTGTTGACTGTATGAGAACAATTTTTCATAAAGCTGTATTAATTTATGGGATACTTCAACGTGATTACTTATTCCATTAAGCATTGTATGATTTGTCAAACTTCATGTTTTGTAGGTAAGAACAAAAATAGTGGCTCCTGGTGGGGAAGCATTAGGTGGTGTGATCGGTACTTTCCGTTACATGATCCAGAATGAAGGCTTTTTTTCTCTTTATAAGGGTTTGCTTCCCTCAATAGTGAGCATGGCACCTTCAGGTGCTGTTTACTATGGTGTCTATGATATGTTAAAATCAGCTTACCTTCATTCACCAGAAGGAAGGAAGAGAATTCAAAATCTGAAAGAAGAGGGTGAGAAACTAAATGCACTGGAGCAACTGGAGTTGGGTCCCATGAGAACATTGCTTTATGGGGCAATTGCTGGCTGTTGCTCTGAAGCTGCCACTTATCCATTTGAGGTTGTTAGGAGACATCTTCAAATGCAAGTTGGGGCAACAAAGATGAGTGCATTGGCGACTTGTGCCAAGATAGTTGAACAAGGAGGTGTTCCTGCTCTATATGCAGGATTAGTACCTAGCTTATTGCAGGTATGATACATATACTCTTTTCAGAGACTTTTCCTTTTGATACCTTCAGAGATTCTGTTTGAAAGATTGGAAGTAATCAGATGTTCTGGTGGGTGTTTGTCGATAGCATTGACAGTATTTTCTGCTAAGTGGTTGACAATTTTTCTGCTGCTGTGTTCAATAACCTAAGTTTTCTAAGTTTCTTGGATGTTCCAACAAGTGGGTATCAGTTTTCTAAGTTTCTTGGATGTTCCAACAAGTGGATTTTATGATCCTGCAGGTTTTACCATCAGCTGCTATAAGCTACTTCGTATACGAGTTCATGAAGATCGTGCTCAAAGTCGAATCGAGTTAAACACATTCAATCTGCATAAAGGAACCACTGGATTATTACTGTTGTTTTAGGAGGAGAAGTTAATAATTCTGCCGTTGGTGCTATCTGTGTTCTACTGCACCTGTGTTCCTGATTTTTTTTAAGCAAGAAGTGAAAGTAAAAGATAAGCTATACTATATAGATGAGACGAGGCATTCGGGTCTGTTTGCTCGTATGCGTTTGTGAATCATATGTGATCATTTTTCTATGAAATTAACGTTGCTTTCTGATCATGAGGATCTCTTTTGGTATAAAAAAATCCCTCTCCTGAGACTTTTTGAGAGTTTTTTTCCAGACGGACGTTGAGAAACCTGACTGTGGAGGCTTAAAGTTATGACTTTTGGGCCATGAACTTCTACTTAATACTGTAACATAAATCCTAAACTTAACTCCTGATAGATTGCATATCCGAACGAAAGAACCTGTGTGCTTTAAAATCTCCGTTAAAAGAGAGAACAGAAAAGATCCAATCAAGTCACGAGAAGAACAGGCACTTGAACATACATGGCCCGTGACTTGAGTCTGATATTTCATAACGACAACTCTAGACCTTGTCCTCCTCTGCTTTTGATCTGTTCTGTTCTGTTTCTTTTTTTTGGTTCAATGTTTCATGAAGTCTTGGGAAAGAATCATCAATGTGGGACCAAGTTCCTGACAAATACTACTTACATGTCAAGTCATCTTCATTGCCAACATGCAAGATTCTGACCCTCCTGTGTTTCCCTTCTTGACCCTTTCTATAAAAAAAGTTCACATCTTTATGGATCACTAAATTTTATTTTATATACATCCTCTGTTTTCCATAATTTTTCTTTAATTTTTTGAATGCATATAATATAATTACAAGCATTTTCATGAAAAGGTGTAGGCTTTATTAAATGTTATTTTCAATATCAAGAAAAAGGTTTCTGGTACTGTTGTATTGAGCAAATCTAGAGCATTGAAAGATTTGAGTGGAGGTCAGGAGGGGTCCTTGTCCGAGGATGGGATGCCCTCATATTTATCTATTTAAATAAATCTACGTAAATTATATATTCTAAAATGATATAAAGGAATAATTTGTATTTAATTCATATTTTATAAAATTTCAGTGTATTTTCAAAATTAATAATTAATGTAGTTTATATAAATTATAAAAATTAATTATTTTATTTTTATTAGATGATATATGTATATATAATTAAATATGGGCAATGAGGTCAAAAAATGAAGAAAAGAAATAATAGGAAGTGAGAAGGAAGCTTTTGTCGTCTAAGGACGATGTCGCAATCAGGAGCTTCTCTGTCTCAGCTCAGCACAGGTAAACAACTCTACCGTCGTCCATATTCCATGTAACGTTCGTATCCAACCCTCACACCCACTGTTTAACTCTTTCTGGGTCGCACTTATTTTCTCTCTTGAGTGGCTATGTGTAAAGAATTTTTTATTATCTGCAAGTTTTAGTAACTGGGTGGTCGCCATTTTTGTTGTACAACTTAAAGCTTAGCTTCCAGTTTCATCTCTGTAATGGCTGCCGCTAGCCCCTGCGATGAGGTTAGATATCTTTGGGTTTTCTTAGACAACTTTCTAAGCTTCTCCACCTTATTTTTCATGGAAAGTTTGCAAATTTTAGCTACACTGGTAGCAAATATTTTCATTTTGAAGTCCAGCTTACCCGATATCCAACTTCTGATCGTCTGAATTTTGGTTCCTGGTCAGCATTTATAACCCAAGTTCCAATCTTTTTTAAGATTTCCTTCTCCATTTTCTCTGCAAGCAAAGACACTTTTGTGTTTTATCTCGTGGAATTGAAAGCTTTGCTCGTATCCAATGTAGTGAGGATGGAGATTGAAATTTCTTGTTTATTCTTGGATTTTTTGGATTGTTTTCAGTTGCTGAAGCAGCCGAGTTTTGGTGAGGGAAGAGGGCATTGCTCTTTAGGTAAAATTATAATCATTTCAGTTATGTAGTTAAATTTCCATGTTAGTGTCAATGGTGGTGTGGTTAATAGGATGTTCTTCTGTTGAAATATCAGAGGTTGTGCCTTTACTTCTTGAGAAGACTCCCCTTTCAGTGGAAGAAAGTTGCCCCTTTCTCAGTCATATTGTAAGTTTATTTTGCTGCTCTGATCCATTTCTTCAAGTTTGAGTTTGGCCTTAGGCTCTGTTCCATTTGTAAATGTTTGATAAATATCTTATGCATACCTTGCCCTGTATTTTATATTCTATGCATTCTGGATTCCTATACAGTAATTGTTTAATTTTCTTAGTCTTTAGATAAGATTTTTCATTTGTGTGCTTTTGAACTTTTCATCATTGATACAGGATCAAGATGTCTACACTATTTCCTTATTAGCAGGTGGAGGGAACAATGGTGGACAATGTGCATCGCAGCCAGCCGTCTTAGGCTTTGTTGAACTTCCTCTTCCACCAAAAACCCAGATTTGCATAGATCCTTGGTCGAATTGCCAGAACTTCGTTAATTTGCAAATGGAAAATGCAGAGGCATATTCGCCATGCATTGTTGATATAGAATTAGACTTAGAAAGCAGTGGAATGACAAAATTAGATGATGAAATAGCTGGAAGTATCAAGAGTGGGGGTCTACTAACGGTAAGAGCCTCTGGTATTTTACAATAATGAACGATTACAACATATTACTGTGTATTAAAGACTGGATTTAAGTTGCAAACGAACATCAGTGCAGCCTGAAAGTGTTTAAATGTGTTACCGAGTCATCACTAGCTTGGCCTTAATGACATAATCTTCATATTTATCTGTTTGCTATGCTTCAATTTGTTCGTTACACTGCAGGGGATGCTGATCAGACAGGCAAGCCAAAAAATATTCTACAGTTTTATGCAGCTTTTTACAAGTCAGAGCTCCACGTTGATGAAGTTGATTTCGAGAGGTATGAGGGCTTATCCTGTTGCCTTATTGAGGCATGGTAATTTATCCGGCCATTTATATGTTGAGATAGGGGGAATTTTGCTGGTGTTTCCCATGTAAAGCATTACTTCACGGTTATTGCATCTTGTTTCACTATCTGCTCACAGACTTTGAAAACTCGTGCATATGCTGGTAATATGCTCTGTTCCTTTTACCGAAGGCAATAATGTTTAGTTCACAACATTGTAGTGTTTCCTATGATTTCAATTAAATTTCCTGTTTCAAGCTTACTGTTAAATTCCCACAAAATATGCTTGCAATTCTGTTTTGAGATTTTGATTGTTTCCATTTGACAGATAAGTCATTTACAGAGAGAATTCAGGATACACCTAATAATAGACTCAGAAGATATAAGCGAACAGCATCATTTGATTCAAGAAAAATTGTTCTACTATTCTCAATTCTGTAAGTTTTGGATTCACTAGCAAAATGCAAAACTGAAACTTTTCTTTTTCTTGTTGATGTTTTTCAGCTCCACAGCATTGCTTTATTTTCATGAAGGCTTTGTATGCGTAGCATCTCTTGCTGTTAACATGCATTTGCTGTTATGACTTATGATGACTAACCTGATAGTGCAGTAGGATCAGTGATGGAGTGGCCAACTATTTTGCATTTGAGAGGCCAAAAATACCCACAAAATAAGCTTCATGCACATTTTAGGGTGGATTTCTTTAACTGTGAAATCACTTGAAGATTACACATGAAAGTTGGATCAGTCAAAATCCGTAGATTGAATACTAAGGCAATCTTTCACATATCGACAGGAATTTTGAGCTATAACAAATGTTTTACTGAAGAGCATGTGATGATAATCGGATTAACCCTTAACGATTTTGCTTCACTTAATTCTTACCACAAATAAGAAGTCGGAAGTTCATCAGAGCACTTTGAGATACAAGGACAATGATACTAACCCATTCATCAGTTCATGGTGCTTAGGAGCAGAACTAAAAAGCAATTATACATTATAGAACATGTGTTTCTTTTCTACCATTTGCCAGGCCTTCTTTATAACCACCTCTGCTGTGTTTCTTAATTTGATGCAGCTCAAGCCTGGGGACGTTGATATTGATATATCTGACATTAAGAGTGAGGCAGTCGGTCGAGGTATTTGTTAATGTCTAACGGTTTTCTCTTAGTAGTTTTCAGTTTCATGCTTCAAGTTGTTTATCTGAAGTTCTCTCCATGAAACTTGCTGCTGATGATCCTTTTTATGCTCTTAATTTGTAAGGACAAGTGTAAACATGTGCTCCGTACATAAGTAATAACTATGCTCCAGTTCTGTTTAAGCTATAACTAGCAATCAAGAGGGCGCCAACAATTTCAAGTGTGGTCGAGTTTCTCATCTTATATTAGAAGCGTAAAACGATTTGCCAAATGGCACCAAGATCCAAACTTTATGAGTTTTCAGAAAATAAGAGATCAATATCTCTGTTGCATTGTTAAATTATGCAAGAGCTACTGGAATGGTGGTTTCTACACATACCAAGCCAGCTATGAATATCATGAATTCACCTGCAATATTTGCCCAACTTTGGTCTGGTATATCAACGAATTCTTTCACTACAAAGCAATGATGTTGAAAAATCAGTTGATAATGTATAAATAGTGGTTATAGAAAAGAAAAAAATTGGATAAGAATGAACAGGAAAAGCAATTGGAGAGTAATGAACAAGAACAGCCTGAACAGCCTAATTGTCAAATTGTCAAATTTTACGGTAAATAAAGAAGACGACCTTATGCCCCCCTAAGGACTTGAAACCTGTTAGACATATTGAACGAATCTGCAGAGTAGTTCATGTCAAAGTCATCATCAGCTGTGTGATAATGTTTATATGGTGTGAAAGGGTACCGAATGTTTTCTCTATCCGCTCTAAAATAAGCTCCTCTAACATGCACAACCCCCTCCTTGTTGATTCGTCTGGGATGAACTGACTGTAGCCTTCAGGTTGACATCCACCATGTCTTCTTGTTTTGTTGAAGAAAGTGTTTCCATCCCTGGCAAAGCAGCAGCAATCTTGCGAAATAGAGGCTGAAGTTTCCATTAAAATAAAAGACAAACGTGTCAATATCTAAAGCACCGAGACTAGGAGAAAATGGGCAAAGTGAGCAGGGAATCAATCAGCTCAAACTTTGTTAACACTAGGTGAATGGTCTCTCACCTTAATATTAAATCCTGCTTTGGCACTGGTTTCAATGAACATAACTCCAAACTCACGAGCCTTGCTATCCCCTTCCTCTATTGAAACTTGCCTGTTTGATCACGAAGGTTGCATAATGGGAACCAGCGTAAAATAACTATAGGTATGGACATGAGTTGGGCTTAAAAAGCAACAAATAATTGTAAATATGTACGGCTAACGAAATTTACAAAGAAAATCGAGAATAGCACTGGAAGAAGCATGCTCATAGGATTTAAGGATAGATAGCCATTCAGGTCTCATTCATTCAAAACAGTTGATAAATGCAAAGTAGAAGTAAACGTCATGTCTTTTTAAGCAACTATTCAATCTAAATACAGCTACGATTGCCATTTTCCGACAAGGTTCCTTCTGCCGTCTGCCTATGTACAAATTCCATTTTCTCAGTAATGCTAAGAAAACTTATATACATGTAGTAGCAAGTTTTTGTGATTGCTCCTCTGACTTTCAACTCTTACATCAGAGAACTAAGTCCAAAATGTCTTCGCCACGAGCAGCCATCAACAACACCAAAAAAGCCATATGTTATATCCAACTAATATGGACTACAATTTCCAGAAAAACTAATATGGACTACAGACCCAAGAGAAAAGATAAACCAGCAATTACAGTCAGAATATTTCACCTTTTGTCAACTAAATCAGTTTTGTTGCCCACAAGAACTATAATAACATCACTCCCTCGTTCTGTTCGTACTTCCTCAATCCACTTGGCAGTGTTCAAAAACGATTGCCTATCTGCATAATAATGAGTGGATAATGCATTTAGTATCGTATAATCTCAAATTTATGGAATAATTTCAAACGTTGAGCAAATTGAACGACTGCCTGTGGAAAATAAAAGCACAAAAAGAAGAACCAAGAAACTAAAGAAAATCTGCTTCAGAATGCAAGGGAAACATCTGTAAATGTAGAAGCATTTTGTGGGAATATGCCCAAGTATACACTTGTCCGAATTCATGCAAGAAGAGTGCAATCTCAAATATGTTGCTTTTTACTTCTTTCAATCATTTGTACCTTAACTAGTACTGAAACCATGTCCATCTGCAAAATATCCCATTTTATCATTTCCTATTAGATGAAACAGTTTCAAGTAAAGCAACTCACTTGCTACATCATAGCCAATTACAGCAACAGATGAATCCCGGATATAGCTGGGTATAAGACTTCTAAATCTTTCTTGTCCAGCAGTATCCCTACAGAATTAAATAAACAAGTTCGAAAACATAGATTCACAGGAACAAAATGGATGAACACAACATAATCCTCAGAAATTAGCAAATAAAAGAGTTGTCGATGGAATTAGGCACAAAATATTTAACGATCGTAATCAACTGCAAGCAAAAGAAAACAACATAATTACAGACACCAGCCAACTATATCCTTATTCCAAGAACAGGACTTCATAAACAAAAGAAGAGGAAACTTTTGAAAATAGCATTACCAACGAGAAATTGAGGTCTAAAAGGGAAAAAATGAAGCATAATTGAAGAAGTTCAATTCAAATGCAAAAATTGGAACTGATTTTTCATTGATTCAAAAACCCGCATCCTCGTGCTCTCAGGAGACAATCTTGCGTTCTAGAACCTAAAATCATCTCAGACTAATCTGCTTCATTGTTCCTCCTCTACTTGAATGCTGACTCTTGATCTTATTATGAAACTACGAAAAGCACTACGAAAACTCTGTCCAACTCCTTCTTTGTGGGATTAATAGCTTTTGAGAAAGGTATAAGAAGATGACCTATAATATTTCACAAGATTCTTGCATTGTTGATCAACCGATGCTATCAAATTTCAAGCTTTTCAAAAACGTTTCAAACAACTGTAGCAAAAAATCACCATAACAAGATAACAGAAACCACCATACGTATCAAAACCCGAGAAGAGTATGAATAGGCTACCAAAGCTGCAAACGAACAGTGCGATCTTCGAGGTACATAGTTTTGGACAGAAAATCAATTCCAATAGTAGCCTGCAATGCACGACAAACACAGAACACCACTCAAACAACAAAGTCTCGTAACTCAAAGATCCAAGCTACGAAATTAAACATCAGCTTCTTCTCTCAAACAGATCAACAAACAAAATCTAAACGTAAACAACTCCCCTGCTTTCAATAATTCACGTCACCAAACAGATCCAAACAACCAAATCCATATCCAACTACTCAAAAATCTTCCAAACCCCACTTCATCTAAACACCAAAATTCATTTTAAGAAAATATGATCAAGAGGATTGATACCTGATAAGTGGTGTCGAACTTATCGTACATGAATCGAGTGATGATGCTGGTCTTACCCACCGACTGATCGCCGAGGAACACCAGCTTGTACTTGGCCAGAGGAGACACTGTCGCCATTTTTCCTTTTCTTTTTTGAGAATTAGAATGATCGAATTGGAACAAACTAGCAAAAAAAAAGAAAAAAAAAAGATCGTGTCAGTTTTAACTTTTAACGCAATGACAGTTACGTGACAGTTGTGAGGAGGAGCGTGTTAGTTAAAAGTTTATTTTTCCTCTTTTGCCACTCATCTCTTTTAATCTAACGTTTCATATCTTAAAAGAGCAGGCACACAATAATATTATTTTAACTTTAATTTTAATTTTTATGATAAAATTATTTTAAGCAGAATATTGTTTTTTTATTACTCAAAATGGTTACATCCATTCCAATTACAAACATGATTAATATGGCGAATGTTTTAACATCATTTCAGTTTCATAAAATCAAAATTTATGACTTAAATTCATCTTAAAATAAATACTTGTTATTTAATTTTGAAATTTTAATTTTAAAATTAAAAATAAAATCAAAATTTATGACTTAAATTCATCTTAAGATAAATTTTATTTGTTAATATGAGAACATAAATATTCAAGTTTAAATCTAATCACGAGAATGTTGAGGGATACGACTCATAAACAGCTCTGGATTATTCCTTAGACATGTGTGACTCAATCCTCTCGAGTTTTCTCGAACTTTTTGAGATTCTCTTTCTTTCTGTGAGAACTTTGAGCAGTCATTGATGTAATTGCTTCACTTGGAGATATATGACATTAATTTTGGAGTTTAGTCCTTACATCTGTTAAGATAAACTATCGAGCTTTGAATCGATTATTCGCAGGACATTATTTTGTGCCATAACATTTTATGTCTGCCAGTTGAGGACTTCTTCCATTGGAAAAACAGGTACATAATTACCATGTGGAATGATAGTTGTAGATCTTTAGTAAGGTCTCACAGATACTCAAGTGATTTTGTTGGTTAGAGCTTCTAAGAGGGGAAAATCATCCTAGTATGATCTCATCATTATAAAAGGTACTAGTTTAGGGCTTTCTTTGGGGAGAAAAGGCACTGATCATTTGGATCAGATGCTCTTTTCCAACTGCTTTCGGCAGTTTAGAGAGATTTCTTGGTTAAGGCTCAAGATTTCGAAGACTAATCCAAGGTCTTGAGTCATTATCTTCATCATACTTGGAACATATCTTCGTTTATGGTTTGCATGAAGATTTTGACCTTTGACTGAATTCTTCTCGTCTATAAGGGATGTAAACATCATCGTCACTATTAAAATCATCATCTATCCAATAATTACAATCAGAATCGCACATAGATGGATTTGCATCCCAAATGAAATGGCCATTAACGTGGCTAACATATACTTCTTGTCCATGAGTGGATTGGAGGGTTATCAACACCTTCTTCATGAGAAAATGTTGGGTTGATTATCATGATTGGGCCAAAAGAGGGTCTAAATAATTATGGGCGTTCTCCTGGTTTCTTGAAAACGGATTTTACTGTTCCGTCTTTTAAACTTCTCAAAATAGGGGGAATAGTGTATGAATGGATTGCAAATAAGGAGTATGAAACTCCTTTTCATAATTTGTGATCCACTCCACAGGCATCATCTTTGCCAATTGTTGTGATAGCATCTGTCGTGGAATTTATACAATAATGGTCTCATTCTGAGACCTGATTCAAATGGCTTAAAGATAGCACAAGAAGAATGTGTTATACTCTTGAAACAATGACTAAATGAGCCAACCAATTTAGATTGGAAATCCTAAGCATTTTATGTGGGGGAAAAAATGTCAAAAGGAAAAAAGAGATTAGTCATTAATTACAAGCCTCTAAATCACCTTCTACAAGATGACCAGTTTCCTATGCCTAAAATAAATACACAAGTGTGGTTTCTGAAGGACGCCAAAATATTTTCAAAGTTCGATCTAAAAGCTAGTTTTTGGCAATTAGGTATTGAACCAAAAGACAAGCACAAGACAACATTTTGTATTCCATGATAGATATATACTATTAACCATGCAAATGTAATGGTTATTTTCATTGAACAATTATTTAATTGTATTCAATTG
>JANIJF010000211.1:3266968-3278016 GCA_024520955.1 Erythroxylum bequaertii | reverse complement strand
TGTATAGATTCTTATTATAATTTTAGTCTTATTAATTTTTTCCTGCGGTCCCTGTCGTGCCTTAATTGTTTGGACCATACGTGTGTTATTTGTAATTTAAATAAGCAACAGATTATTTTAAATTAAATAGAAAATCTGTTGATTTGAATTACAAACCGCATGATTGATAAACAGTGTAATCTTAGTGGTTACTTCTTATGCGGAAAGGAGAGTCCTATATATATCTGTGCCTTTCTTCCTATCGAAGAGGTATCTATTGGAAAAGAAAAAGAGAAAACAAAAACTCTCTGAAAACACACAGGATACATTCTTTCTGCCCACTCAGAAACAAGGGTTACAGAAACGATTAAGGTTACATGATAGAAGACTGTAAGGATTAAAAGATTTGCGGAAAGAATTTTCTTCAACAGATTTGTCTTGTTTCAATTCTTATGATTGGTTTGCCTATATCTATATTTCTGATTCTGGGTTGCTTCCGCTATGGATACTGTTGATTCCATCACAGCATTAGTGAACCATCACGCCATTTTGGCTACAAGTTGCCCTATCATTGTTCTGAAGAGCTATGACCAAAATCTATGACAGTATTCTCTTGAGTTTCTTAATTTATATTGATGATATCTTGCTTTACTCTCAAATCCAACAGGAGCATCAACCCTACTGTGACAATTCTTAGATCTTACCAAGAAATATGACAATACGCTCTCAACTTGCAAAAGTCAAATTGGTTCAACCCATATTGACTTCTGAGGTATGAAGTTTCACGGTGAATTCTACCAACCCGACTCCCATATAGCTGCAAAATTACTAAACTTCTCATATACGAATCTCTTTATTAAACAAATCCAACAATTTTTAGGAATCGTAAATTACATTAGGGATTTTGTTCCTCATTTGTCAAAACATGTTAGTTAGCTATAAAAATTATTGAAGAAAAAGTCACCCTGTGGGGTCCAAAACAAACAAAAGTTGTCTAACAATTAAAGAAAATAGTCAACATCTACCTCAAGAAGCACCAATCTTTCCAATGAAACAATTGGCTCTCTGGGAATGAATTTAGATTACTTAAAAATAGCACAAGAAGAATGTGCTTATAATTAATATAAAAATTATGAAATCAAATTTAAATATTCAATCTCAAATTTAATTAAATTTCAATGATTAAAAAATTTAACCATAAAAACCTTGAATTAGCAAACCTTTTAGTTTAAATTTTAACTTTTAATTCAATTTACTTTAATAACTCTTGTTATTAAAAAATAATCAATTTATTAATTAATTAGTTGATTTTTTAAAATTAATAAGTTCTTATAAGTCAAAATAAATCAATTAATTTTTATTAATTAATTTTTTAATTAAACTTTAAATTCTTAAAAGAGTAAGATAATATCTTATAATTATATTTCAAATTTTTTAATTTTATTTAATTTTTAAACAATTTTATGACAGTCTCATGCTAGTTAAATTTAAAAATTTTTGGTCCTAATTTAAAAACAATATTAAATTTAAGTAGATATTGAGTTCAAATGGAGGCCCAAACAAAATTTTCATCTCTAATTTTTGGACTATTATATGTGTGTGTGTGTAATATTAAAAACATGCACATGAAGATAGAGAAAGGAGCTTATAAAAGATGAGAGGAATTGATTTGATAGCAATGTAACCACCTTTCATCAATAATTCCAAAGAAGAAGGCAATGTTCAGACTAGCAAAAGGCAGCTTTAAGGTTGGAGCCACACAAGTACAATACTAATGTTGGGCCAGGCAACAAATACGTGGCTCAAAATTGACAATTCAGAACCAAAACATTCTCACCTCTGACTCTCAGAACCTGTGTGAAGAATCGAGATTTTTTGTCCAGTTTTATAGTGTCTTATTGTGTCTGATGAATCTCAACCATTTATTTATGCAAGTCTCGTATAGACTCTATATAAATAAACGTGAAACTCGCATAAATAAATGGTTAAGATTCACTAGACACAATAAAATACCATAAAAATTGGACAAAAGATTTGGACTCGTGATGGATAAAGATTTTCTGTCCAGTTTTATAGTGTCTTATTGTATCCAATAAATCTCAACAATTCATTTATACAGGTTCTATATGGACTCCATATAAATAAACGTGAAACTCGCATAAATAAATGATTAAGATTTATTGGACACAATAAAACACCGTAAAAATGGACAGGAGATCTGGAGTCTTGTGTATCTCTGTTCCAATTTCTCTTCTGAGCACTATCCTTCTCTTCAGATTTGTTACAACGACAGGAACGATATGTGCAGCTCACCAGCTTACTTAACAGTAACCTTATTCTAACCACAAACTCCATTGTTCGCATTTATTGAAACCAAACCCCCCTATTCAATAATCTCTTTATCATGTTATTACGCCAACCAAATCCTACAAATCGGTACATCTGCATAGCTCAAGTTCAGCCGCCATGGAAAACCTTTTTGCAGGTCGATTGGAAAGCCCAGGAAGTGATTCTGATGAAATGGACAGAGTTCATGAAAGAAGCATCATTGTTCCCACCGACCCTATGGCTTTAGCTGATAGCTTTGGGAAGAAAGAACAATCATGGTACTGCTGCTTAGATCAATCATATTTTTAGCAAGTAAACCAGTAATACTATTGCATCGGTAGTAGTTTGTTAGTTGGCAGATGCAGTAGGTATTTATTCCTGGAGTAAGATAAGTATCTGAGCCTGTATTACCTTATGCAGCAGCTCTCTCTTACTCATGCCCCCCTCCCCTCATGGGATCATGCAGGTCCGTCAGTTCCCAGGTCCCAACAGATCTATCTATTCAAGTTCAAGACGTCACTTTTACAGTCCACAAGGTAATTCACTTGTAGAAGCAAATACATAGCTTCACAAGGCACAATCTGCCCTTCTCTTTCGTGTTTGCATGACATAGATTGATAGAGAACTAAATTTGCTCACTAGATAACTGGTGCAATCAGTCAAAGAAGATATCACTTCGCTGCATCCAAAACAATGATATTTGAGCAGATAGGGTGCATTTTTCCTTTTGCTACAATGGAAATCATACAGGCCTAATGTTTCCCAGATACAAAATAAAAACAAATAGTATATGTCTATAGGTACATGAAGATGGAACATTTTAAAGACTACAGCCCATTCTGCTTCCACAAAATCCCTCTTCTATTTCTAATGTCCCAGCACCCCTGTCCATAATCTCTTCTCCGTCGAGGAAGAGATACCTATTCACCACCAAAAACAAGATTATACAAAGAATGATGAGAAAGTATGTTTCTCCCCAGAAAAGTAAAGAATGATGAGAACATATGTTTCTTCCCAGAAAAATATAGCACACAAGTTTACAATTTCACAACTCTGTATCATATGAAAGCCTAGAACCAAATTGGGAAGTTTTAGCCTTCCAGGAAACCTAGATTAAGAATATGAAAAGGGAAAACTACAAAGCTTAGCATATTCAGCCATGCGGAAACCTTGTCATCAAACTACTTTCCTCATCTCAAGATGGAAATAAATTATTCCTTCTATCTTTGAAAACAGCAGTGCATATTACGTTACATGCGACAAAACATAGGCAAGACATCATAGCCAGCAGTTCTAAATAAGGCAACTTGAATATCATATTCTACATCATATCAAACCTAAGGAAACTGATTTAGGTTGATAAAATCGTCGTCTTCTTTTATTTCAACAGTTTTGAAGCACAAATCAGTGTATAGATTAAGTTTCTCTAGATAAACCCTAACATATATATACTCACTCACTCATCTTTGCTCTAACAGTATCCCTTGGTATCCAAATGCGGCTATATAGGGCGTCTGGAACTTCAGCCTTCAATTTCAAATTTCGGCCATGAACTCAAATTCGAAAACTTCCCAGGTGGATCAGAAACATTTGAAATCATTCGAAAATTCTGTTATGGCCTTCCTTTGGATTTAAACCCCACCAACATAGCACCACTACGATGTGCCTCTGAATTCTTAGAGATGAGTGAAGAATTTGAAGATGGAAATCTTATCTCAAAGACAGAAGCATATCTTTCATTCATAATCCTATCTTCCTGGAAAGATACTATCAATGTTCTTAAATCTTGCGAAAATTTATCACCATGGGCTGAAAATCTACAAATTGTTAGAAGATGCTGTGATTTAATTGCATGGAAGGCTTCTAGACAGAACGCTTCAACTGGAGATACAGTTAATGAAGAAGGGTGGTGGTATGAAGATGTGGCTACACTTCACATTGATCACTACATGAAGATAATAACTGCAATTAGGGCAAAGGGGGTGAAACCAGAGATTGTAGGCAAAAGTATAATGCATTATGCTGTGAGATGGTTGCCAGGTTTGGATCTGGAATTGGAAGGACTAAGAGGTTATGGGTGCGGAAAAACTGAGTTACATTTCAGTATTTTGAGTGGGAGGAAGGAAGATGAGGGTATTGGACATAGAAAGGAGCAAAAGAACATTATAGAAAGCCTAGTTAGCATACTTCCTCCTCAACATGATTCTGTCCCATGTAAGTTCCTGCTGAAGATGTTAAAGATGGCCATGGTTTATTGTGCATCTCCAGCTTTGATTTCAGACCTTGAGAAAAGAGCAGGGATAACTTTGGAAAGTGCCAACGTTAATGATCTCTTACTTCCTAATTACAAAAGCGAGGATCAAGTAAAAACAACAATGTGAGTGTTCCACCCTCTCTTTCTTGCTTGATCTATGACAGAACACTATAGCATGGACAGGTAGCATACATATTTAGCCCTTACCTTTAAATAATTACTAATTGTCAATGACATGTGGTACAGACCAGCTGAAAAATGCATAATGCATAACATTGATGTGGTACAAAGAATTATAGAATACTACCTGATGCATCAACAAGAGCAACAACAAATGCAACCAATATCGGGGAAGTCATTTGTCGCCAAGCTATTGGATAATTACCTAGCTGAGATTGCAACAGACCCAAATCTTTCTGTTACCAAATTTCAAGTTTTGGCAGAATCTCTTCCAGAAAATGCTCGAATGTGTGATGATGGTCTTTACAGAGCTATTGACACATACCTCCAGGTTCGCATTCATTTATGTATAAACTTCTATTATGCAGGATAATGAAGTCTAAAATCTCTAAAATTGGTTCAGACTCATCCATTACTCTCTGAGCATGACCAGAAAAGGCTGTGCAAAATTATGAACTGTGAGAGATTATCGCTGGATGCATGCATGCATGCAGCAAAAAATGAAAGGCTGCCTGTAAGAACTGTGATTCAGGTAAAATTTATCAGAATTTTAAAATAACAAACGCTTGTCAAGATCCATGAATATGCTCTGCACAGAATTTAAAGAATATACCTATTTTGAAATGTCTTAGAGACTACCGAAAAGCTTACGGAAAAAATTCCACTTGCCACTGATTAGAAATTGCTGGGAACCTACAGCGTATAAGATTCTTGAATGTTTATGTAAATGGCAAACCTCACCTCCATAATGTAGGCATACCAACCCATGTGATTTGTGCAGATATCTTGCAGATGAAAATTTTCATGAAAAATTTGGCACATAATCTGCCTATATGGTTCATATTATTTAGTCGAAGGTGGATATGCAGGTCTTGTTTGCAGAGCAAGTGAAAATGAGAAAATCCATGCAAGGGAAAGAGCAAATAGCAAGTGGAAACAGCTCGGAACAAGAGTCAAATCAATCGGCGACAAAAACAGAATTAACAGTCCTTAAGGAAGAACTAGAGACTCTAAAGGCAAAGATGGCAGAGTTGCAGAGAGACTACTCCGAGCTGCAACATGAATATGACAAGGTAAACAACAAGAAAAAGAGCATATCAGGATGGAGTATCAATTGGAAAAAGATCAGGAGATCATCTCTTCTCCATAAAAAAGGAGATATAGAAGAAACTGAAGCAGAACAGAGACAATCCATTCCACTAGACTGCAATAAAAGCTTTTGGAGAAGGATATCCTTATCATAATCGTTCTAAGCACCAGACTGACATATGCTAAATCCAGCTGATGGAAGGCTTGAATAGTAAGGCAATCCTCTAGATTCTACTACTGCATGGCTTTCTTAATGCTTCCAGAAAAGTTTCTACTGAGCTTTTTGCTCATCAGTTAAGACACGTAGCATCCAAGCACCTATCCACCTGCACGTCTTTCATACTGGTGGAGGTATTATGCTTTTAGTTCGCCACAAACTTATTTATTAGAGGCATACAAGTTTCCTAGTGGAGAATGTACAATATTAGCAATTGCAGAATCACAGAAATGGAAGTGTTAATTCTTCATAACAAGCAGATGATTAGCGAAACAACCTAACCAGGGTAAATGAAGTTCCCCAAGCAAGGACACTGCTTGTCCATCTGCAGATCTTAGCAACAAAAGTCTACTTCTTTAACATTATAAGAGGGCACGAATTGATTAAATGACATTAAAGGATGCTAAAAGAAAATGGTAAAAGCCATTCAAACCCTAACCTCACAACATGATACTAAACTCGTTTCTCATGAATCAAAACAAAAACCCTAACTCCAGAATTACCTTCAAGTCCTCGTGCTACTCCAAGGACACAAGGGTGCTTGATTTATAGAAGATAATGAGAATGGGAATGAAAATGAGAATGAGAACGAATATAGGAAAGAATGAGAATGGATATAATCATTATAATTAAGATGGTTGGTTAAGATGAAGGAATGATTACCATTTCCTTTAATGGTAGTTGGTTTGTTAAAAATCTTGATAAATAAAAATTTGTTTTGTATAAAATTTTAAATATAATTTAATTAATTATATTTTATGCAACCTATTTATAATGATAGAATGTTCAAAATCAAGTATATTGTGGTATTTTTCCCATAATTTCAAAAATTGTAGGTTTTTTTAAAATTCTATTTATATTTGTTACCCTTACATTAATATTATTTGGTAAGTCTGTAATTTATTATGATTGTTTAAATTACTATGATAAACTGTAAATTTAATAATAATAATCACACATCCGTAAATCTATTCACCCTTGATGAGTGGTCCAATTAAAGGCATGCATAAAAGCCCTTGTACAAGGAGAATAAATCAATAATTCATATTCCTCTCAATTATCAGGGGAATAGAGGATTGTCAAGAACTGGGTAATGAAAATGTTACTCCTTCAATGATAGTTTGATGTCAATCACAAGTTTTCGTTATATTTCTATTTTTTTTATTACTCTCAAACAAGCATACCCTAAATTTCTATAATAAGTTATGATTGGATGACTTATGTTTTCATTCTTAATTATTTTGACATTGTTCCATTTCTCTCAATTACGAGAGAAATAAGAGTCGTTCTTCATATATTTTTGCACGCGTTTATTATTAACGACAGTCCAACATTTTTTTTGCCTTCCTCTTTTATCGCTCTCTAATATCCTCTGTTTTTTAATATAATAATTTTACTATCATTATTTATTCTTACCCTATAACCCAAAACAATGCTTGATTTTCTGGTTTATTAGTAAGGTTTGGTATTCTTTAACTAATAATAATATTAATTAATTAATTAAAATATAATTCATTTATTAATTAAAATATTGTGATTAATATATTAAAATATTATAACTGATTATACTATTTTAATTAATTAATATATTGTAATTAATTATAATTTTTAATTTTTTTACAAATTAGTATTAATAGTAATGATAATGATAATTACTTATTTCTCTTAACCAATCATTATAATTATAATTATAATATCCACTCCTATTCTTCACACTACTCATTCTCATTTTTATTACTACATAAATTTTAATTTTATAATAAATTCTATAATTTTGTTAGTTATCAATTTAATTAATTTTCGTGTGTAATTATAATATAATACAAAAAGTATCTAAGACTAGTGGGTTGAGTTGGCCACGCAACGGAAGCGAGCAGGTAAGTTTGGCACTGACTCACCCTCCTACCTTTTAGCGACTTCTGATTAAACGCATCACGTATCTATCTAATCATACACCATTCCTTCTCAATCAATCACCCCAGATTGGGACCCACTTCCCTTTCTCCTTCGTCCCAACACTAACCCGCCACGTTCACTCTCAGCTTCATTCTTAATTCTTCTTACGCTAATCTCCAAACTCATTACTACGAGTCCCTGTTCTCTGTACTCGTCTCTGCTCCGTTCTCTCTCTGTTTCCTAGAAGTAGATTTACATATACGCAAGAACTTGGTGTTTATTTCTTCTTTTAATGATCGGATTTTTTTTTATTTTTGGTCAGGGGGATTCAGTAGTAATAATCTCTGGGTTTGGGTGATTAATGCCGATACATCGTCTCAAATAGTGTTAGCCAGTCATCTTCGCTCCAGGCAATCAAGAATCTCTCCTGCCAGTTCGGTTACGTACTCTTCTGATTCCCTGGTTTTCATTTGTTGTGTCTTGTAATTGAATTAAGTAAATACTGGTTAAATTTTCATGGGTTTGATTTTGTAAATCTGGGTTGGTGTATTTAGTTGATTTTAGTATGCCATTGTTGGTTTTCGTTTAGCTTCACTTTTATTGTTGAACTAAACTGAGATGTGTTTCTTCTTATGTTTATCCTGAATCAATAGGAATTGTCGGGCAATTTTAGTTTCTTCCATGTACTTGTAGCCAGTTGGTTGGACATTTGCTGCTAAATGTCGGACGTCGTGTCCCATGAGGATAAGCAACCACATAAACCTTAGGCGTGACACTTCGATAGGTAGTTCAGAAAGTTAATTACCCCGAAGATAAGTGTTCAATACTTCCCATGTTGAATGATGTAGTCGAAATCGAAATTCTGTGTTGTTTTCTTGAAGAGTTTCAGTTGGTAGAATAAGTTTTTCTGTTCAAAGTATTATTGCTTGTTTGCTGGAAGGTAAACCTTGTTCTCGTTACTGGTTAAGTGTTGAAGCAATTGAATGTTTGTAGTTGGGTTTTGTGGTTGAAATAACAAACTATGGTCTTATAAAGAACTTTTAGTAGATTCCTTGCCTAAAGGATTTAATCTGTGGGATTTGGGTTCTGTTTTGAGGACCAATTCAATTATTCTCTTCCAATTTATGCATGTCAGCAATCATGTGTTTCCTTCTTGTGATCAATATTTAGTTTATGATTGTTTTGTTGCTTCTGCCTCGTTTTTCTTCTTATTCTTCATCCCAGATTGGAAGTTGATGAAATTTATGTTAATTTTAGGGAATGGAGAACCAAAAGACAGGATACCAAGCCTCCCCTGGGGTTCCCAAGCTTTGTGCTAATGGCTGTGGGTTCTTTGGAAATGCAGCAACCATGAAATATGTGCTCCAAGTGCCATAGAGACTTTGTACTAAAGCAAAAAGAAGTGAAAGTTAAATCAGTACCGGCCGAGCCTATGATCAGTGATAGCGCCAGTAACACAGTAGATAACCTAGTTGCTGGGTTTACCTCAGACGCTCAAGCAAATTCTGCAGAGCATTTGGCCAGCTCAGTGAAGATATCTTCTGCAGCTCCAAAAGAGGTTACAAATAGGTGCAACATTTGTAAGAAACGGCTCGAACTGACCGGCTTTAGTTGTCGTTGTGGGAACCTTTTCTGTGCAATGCATCGATACTCAGAAACACATGGTTGTACCTACGATTATAGAACCAGTGGTCAAGATGCTATTGCCAAGGCAAACCCAGTTGTGAAAACAGACAAGCTTGATAAAATCTGAAGCTTCCTCAGCTATTGATTCAGTCATGTTATATGTTCTAAAATCAGATGTCCCAATGTACCATTACCAGAAATCATATTGAGGTTAGACATCATTCCTACTTCTAGAGTTATGTATCTTTGGAACCCAAGTCATGAATGCAAAGCTTTCATTGCCGTGTTAGTTACTTACATGGTTTGTCACTAACCCTTTTGTATATAGGCTCACCTAACAAGGTCGAGTTATGCCTTTTGGGCCTTACCTTTGAAGTCTTATTGTGAATTATATGGTAGGTGGTATATTGGAGATTTAAAGGTAACAGTACTAGCCAAACTAGAGGAACAAAAGTTGGATTGTTCATGCATAGAATGAGAAATGTATATTAAGTTAGGTTGGCAGGATCAATCCATTGGCTAGTGGTGGTATGTATGATCACATGTAGACGGCTATAATCCCTGTACTTACGGAGAAAGAATCAGAAGCGCTCAAACAAAAGTTACAAAAGACTTCAGTAGGACTACTAGGGCAGACCATGTTAAGTGGTGGAGTGGACCCATCCGCTACCGTCCAAAGATTTTGTAGCGTTCACAGTGTCTCCACATTATGATGTGAAATGTTAAGATCGCGTATAGTGTTAGCTCCTTTACAAATTGCCTTCTAACCTTTTTTAAAATGTTTAAATTAGTCTATATTATTATATTATACTTTTAAACTTTTTTTAAAAAAGATGCTAATAATATTTTAAATACTAAGTTAGATTATTAATATATGAATCATTAATTTGTATTATAATATAGCTAGGTATTTTAGACTTATTAAATATTAATGTGTTATTTAACCATTTATTTTCCTTTTCTTTTTTTCTTTTTATCTTTATTTTTATTCATTCACGTGAGTTATTTGGAAACAGTCTCTCTACTAGTTAGGGATAAGACTGTGTATTACTGGATTTCTTCAGATTTCGCATATGAACAGAATTTTTACTTAGCGTTGTTGTTGTTATTGTAAATATTAATGTGATATTTTAAATAAAATTTTAAATTATGCGATTTTACATATTTTTGAATCTTTACAAATTTTACATGTTAATGAAATTTTTATTGGTGGTTGTAAAATATGAAGAATTATTAGCATGATAATTTACTTAATTTTTTTTTGTCACACATTGAGACTTTTTATCAAGAATGTGGATACCGTGTCGTGTCGACTTGTACCGGATCAAAACCGGTATGAAACAGAGGGTCGGTTATATCAGGTTTAAATGACCGATCGATCTCATATGGTACAAATTTTAAAAAATAGGGGGGGTTTTTAGCAAAATTTTCAAAAAAAATAAAACTCTCCATACTCTTTTTTTCAAATTTTCAATTAAT
>JANIJF010000211.1:3246980-3264616 GCA_024520955.1 Erythroxylum bequaertii | reverse complement strand
ATCTCAATTCATAAAAAAAATCTTCTTAAACATTCATACATATCCCAAAATTCCATCTTCTAACTAAACTCTTCTTCTAATTCTTTCTTCAATCAATATTTACCAATATTTTGGCAGCATAACGGCTGCATTTCATAAAACCCAAAAACCTGCAAAGGGTTTTTAAAACACACTTCTAATAATCCAAATCAAAACACACAATTCCTCGAACCTCCTGTCCGGAATCCCATCATACACAAACATAATCCTATACCTGAAACACTTCATTAATCTCAATCACAAATCAGTATCCTCGGACCTCCCGTCCGGAACCCATATTAAAATCACATTCATATCTTAATCACATTCACATTCATATATACTAACCATAATTTACTTACATATGCCAATTCCATAATCATACACAAACTCAAATCCATACATAAAGCCTTAATTTATTTACACATCCATACTTCAAATTCATACTCCAATCTCAAACAAAAGTGGCATTTTCAAGCTACGGTACAAAACCAAATACCAAAATCCAAATAATACATATATGTCATCCATGTCGACAAAAGTGATGCATATGGCAGCTACCAATGGTTCGACATTCCATATACAATTTCATTAGCATCTTATCATCAATTTATAGAGCAGTGGGAACAACATAAGACTTATCTAGTAACGTAGAAAATGGCATTAACACTCAGTAAGCTCCTCAGATCTCAGACCCTTTAATTTACTATCATAAGGGTTCTCCGTTAACTAAGAGAACCATAAGCTTGCATTCGCACACGTCATAAAACAAAGTCCCCCTAGAAAGGGAATCTTCCCTAAACAATAAAATCAAACAGGAAACCCCAGAATGTCAACATGTTTGCACACATTTCTTAGGAAACCAAAGCAGATCAGGACGATATTGAAACCATATGAAAATGCAAACCTTTCTTGGCCAGCAGTATCCCAAATCTGGGCCTTTACAACTTTGTTTTCCACGTGGATACTACGGGTTGCGAATTCAACGCCTATGGTGGACTTGGATTCAAGGCTGAATTCATTGCGAGTAAAGCGAGCCAAAAGATTTGATTTGCCAACACCAGAGTCTCCGATGAGTACTACTTTAAATAGATAGTCGTAGTCTTCGTCGGCTCTGTACGCCGCCATCTAGGAGACCAAAAGCACCGCTTAGTCTGAATCTCCTGGTCGTCTGCTAGTATGGTCGTAGTAGTCCGTCTCCCTCTCTGTTCTTCCTTCCTTTCCTTCCCAGTAGTCAGGGCCGGGTCGGGTCATGTACTTGAGCGCCGAAAAGAACAATATTATTATAATTATTGGATCAATAAAAGATGTCTGTCCCTTTTTCTTTATAATAAGCGGCGGTTGGTGTAATGATAATAAAAATGAGAATGAATATAGTAAGAAATGAAAATAAATATTATCATTATAATTATGATTATTAGTTAAGAGGAAGGAATTATTACTATTATTATTGATAATGATTGGCTTGCAAAAATACTAAGATATTAATTAATGAATGAATTATATTTTAATTAATTATATTGTAATGAATTAATAATATTTTAATTACTTATATTATAACTAATTAATAATATTTTAATTACAATATTTTAATTAACGAATAATTATTTTTAATTGATTATTTTTAATTAATTAATTAATTATATTTTAATTAATTAATTAAAATATTTTAATTAATGAATGAATTATATTTTAATTAATTATATTGTAATTAATTAATTACTAATAATATTTTAATTAATTATATGGTAATTAGTTGCAATATTTTAATTAATTAATAATTATATTTTCATTAGTTATATTTTAATTAATTGTAACAAGCACAACCTTATATAATAATGATACCCATTCCTCTAGATTAGGAGAGGAATGGGGTATTACCCAAAAATGGGTAATCAAAATAATAACTTTATAATCATAATCTCTTACCAAACTTAATCTTTCGTTCCATACCCATTCCCTTTTTTTTATACCCACTAAACAAGCACACGCTGATTGTCAAGTGTCGGGCCATCAAGAGGAATCTTTGAAAATCAAATCATGAATCTGACTGATACGAGTACAAATCACAAAACCCTAATGTTGGATTCAGAATATAAATTAACAATCAAAGAGGGTGTGGAATCTTTTTGGTCAGATGAATCAACGGCTGTGATTGAAAAAGCTTACCATATAAGCATAATACACAAACGCAAGCGCACACGCCCATTGCATTTCCGTCCTATTCAGCAGCCTCCAACCGTGTCTTTCTCTTACACACTAAGAGAGAGAGAGACAGAGTAGCCAGCCGCCGGTCAACTTTGAGCGGTTTCAGACATGTGTGGGATTCTCGCAGTGTTTGGTTGCATAGACAACTCTCAGGCCAAACGGTCCCGCGTCATTGAATTGTCTCGCAGGTTGCTTCTTTAATCTCTGTTTCATTCCTCCGTTTGTTTTGGTTGTTTATGGAGGTTTGTGTTAATTGTCTGCGATTAAGTGTAGGTTGAGGCATAGAGGGCCTGACTGGAGTGGGTTGCATTGTCATGAAGACTGTTATCTTGCTCATCAACGTTTGGCTATCATGGACCCTGCCTCTGGGGATCAACCTCTCTACAATGAAGAGAAGACTGTTGTTGTCACGGTAACTAACTGGTTAGGATGATTAAGGTTTGTGTTTTGGACTGAAGTCTTGTATTTTGATGTCGGGGTTTTGATTTTCAGGTTAATGGGGAAATATATAACCACAACGAATTGAGGATGAAGCTCAAGTCTCATGAGTTCCGAACCGGAAGTGACTGTGAAGTGATTGCCCATCTTGTAAGTTTTGGATTCCCAATCTTGATCTAACACAGCTTTTATGTAGAAAGTTTTCATCTTTATGATTGTTACACGACTTCCCCACTTGTGTTGTCAGTATGAAGAATATGGAGAAAACTTTGTGGACATGTTGGATGGCATGTTCTCCTTTGTCCTTCTTGATACTCGTGACAAAAGTTTCATTGCAGCCCGTGATGCTATCGGCATTACCCCACTTTACATGGGCTGGGGACTTGATGGTATGATACCATATATTGCACATTTACTTGCAAGTTTCTTTTCTTGATACTCTTAGGATGGATTACAAGAGTTATTTTTTGAATCATGAGTAAAGAACCTGAATCTTTAATGTGTGAGAAGTTTCTATAAGTGGAGCAGTTGCCTTCTTTATAGTCTCTTTGCAAATTTGATAAGTGATATGGGAATGCTGAAATACCTGCTGTAAGAAGTATTCTGCCAAAAGATGCAGAATCTAAGAAGGGAGATCGATGTATTGTAACTTATTGGATATGCTGCAGCTAAATCATGGCATAATATTTGTTACAATTGTTGCTGCCCGTTCTGTCCTCCATGTGCCAAAAGTGGGCTTTGAGTTTATCTTGCAACTATAAACTTTGATGTTGCTTGATGGTTCCGTCTATTAATATAGTTAACAGTATCTATCTTCACTAGTTTCTTAATTTGGTAAACACATGGTTTATGGCATGAAACTATATGAATCTCGTAGTTTTCACGTGTCACTTAATTTCCTTTGATTATAAGAATGGTAATCCTAACCAAATGACACACAATTAACTTTTCAGGATCGATATGGTTTGCTTCAGAAATGAAAGCTTTGAGTGATGATTGTGAACGATTTATCTCCTTCCCTCCTGGTCATCTATATTCAAGCAAACGAGGTAGGCAATTGTTAGTTTGTGAATGTTGGGTTTGAATTTAATTTATAGCAATTGGTTATCAGATCATGTATTTCTCCATTCCTAGTTCTGTTTTAAATGCTATTTGATAGCCGTATTACGTGTCAATAGCAGTCTTTCTTGTTTTGTCCCCGGCTGAGTTTACTTTGTCTCCAATATTTATTTTAGATTCATCCTTGTAAAGACATCACAGATTGGACTCATTAGTTCACTCACAAACTATTATATCTAGTGCTGCTCCAATAAATGTCCATGTTTTTAAACAATTGCTCATTTCTCCATTCTGATTAGAAAAGTTACCGAGTGGACAATCTTAGTTGGGGGTAAGTCTGCAGCAAAAACAGTGATATTTTGGATGACTAGGAAATAACTGGTGTCCTTTCATTCTTCTTCAGCAGCTGTCTCACAAATTTGAATACTTATCTCTTTGTTGCCTCCTGTATTTGTTTTTTCTGCTTGTAGGTGAGCTTAGAAGGTGGTATAACCCGCCATGGTATTCAGAGCAAATACCTTCAACTCCATATGATCCTCTAGTTCTACGGGAAGCTTTTGAAAAGGCATGTCTTTTACTCTACTTATATGGCAGTTGAAGTGATCATCTAGTTTTAAGTCTTTACTGCTTGTATTTCATGTATTTGTAGCTCACTGTGGATTCTAGTTGGAAAGTGTATAGATGCATAGGTGTTATTGAACTCCACTTTGTTCAAATGTGTTCTAGAAACCAAAATTTCAGTACAAGGCTATGGGTAATTGATTGTGTGGGTTATTATTCTATTCAAAAGTTGACCTTTTAATTTCTGTTCTGTTACAAAGTATGGCTTGCTTGTATTAGTTCCTTCTTTTACATTGTGAAGTTTTCAGCAGAACTGCACAGTGGGAGGGACTTTTATAGTCAAGGCATTTCTGTGTTTTTATATATAGTTCGTGTGGGTGTAAAGTATATTTATCTTTTTGCAGTTTAATTAGTTATAGTGGTCAAGTTATATGCAACTCTACATGTTCTAACTTTGTTCAATTGTTCCTTATGCTACTTCTATCAGGCTGTGATCAAAAGACTTATGACAGATGTACCATTTGGTGTGCTTCTTTCTGGAGGACTGGATTCATCACTTGTTGCAGCTGTGGCTTCTCGCCGCTTGAATGAGTTGGAAGCTGCTCGTCAGTGGGGTTCAAAATTGCATACCTTCTGCATTGGCTTGAAGGTGTTGTCATTATACTTGGTGATATTTAACTGCCTGCATTTCCCATTATTAGCCGGACAGATTTGGGCTAAATATGCTGCGTTAATTTACCAAAGTTGACATGTGAAAGGACTTAGAGACTGTTAGGGACTTCACTTATTTTTGTATTTTCTTTCTATGGAGGGTACTGATGGATATACTTATGTTTTAGCTCTGAAGATATGCATCCCATACCTCATAATTTGTAGCCTTTGCTTCTGTTGATTAACCTTATCATGAGGCCATTTACAAAACATTAGTGCCTGACTTGAGGCTTCCACTCTGTGGTGCAAATAAAATAGGAATTTCTTTCTCCATTGATGAGATAAATGGTTTTTTATGCTTGCTAGTTCTTTTGTTTGTGCCTAGGATGATTTTGTAAATAGTTTGTTGAGCATGCTAAACTGTGTTGACAAAGGTTGTTCTCTAAGAACTGATGTCATCCAAGAAGGGCCCATAAGTGCCTACTACTAAATGACAGCATTTGTTTCTATGTGCTCTTCCAATAGCCAATCAATATACTAGCTTTAGTTGATATTATTTTTACTGGTATTTCCAACAATAATTCTTAGAACCGACACAGTAATCCAAAAAGTCACAGGATCCTGAATGTCCTTGTGATGCAGTGGTATTTCATTTTCATTTCCTTTATCTTCTGTTTAT
The DNA here is from genome assembly GCA_024520955.1 of Erythroxylum bequaertii. Classification (NCBI taxonomy): domain Eukaryota; kingdom Viridiplantae; phylum Streptophyta; class Magnoliopsida; order Malpighiales; family Erythroxylaceae; genus Erythroxylum; species Erythroxylum bequaertii. The sequence goes on along the minus strand of JANIJF010000211.1, from coordinate 3,259,002 downwards.
GAGTGTCTGTCTGAATTCTTTTTTCTGCTCATTCATGGGTTATACTTTTCTACAAATCAGGGTTCGCCAGACCTAAGATTTGCACGAGAGGTAGCAGGTTATCTCCAAACTCGTCACCATGAGTTTCACTTTACCGTTCAGGTAATGGCTAGTTTTAAATGGAAGAGAATGAAAAAGAAAATCGACTTAGTGCATGTGTAAGGCCCAATATCTGAGGCGCATGTCTTCACGCTTACTCATAGGCTAATGTGTTTTATTGCTGTATCAGGAGGGGTTAGATGCCATCGAGGAAGTCATTTACCATATTGAAACTTATGATGTGACCACTATTAGAGCTAGCACCCCTATGTTTCTTATGTCACGAAAAATCAAATCTTTAGGAGTGAAAATGGTTATTTCTGGGGAAGGCTCAGATGAAATTTTTGGAGGTTACTTGTATTTTCACAAGGCACCCAACAAAAAGGAGTTTCATGAAGAGACCTGTCGAAAGGTATAATTTTTGCATTTTATTTGGGTTTGACAATGCCCTGGTGATCCAGGCTATTTTGCTATATCCAATACTCTTATTTGCGCAACTTTGTTTTCTGATAAAACAGATTAAAGCTCTTCATTTGTATGACTGCTTGAGGGCCAATAAATCCACTTCAGCATGGGGTGTTGAGGCTCGTGTCCCCTTTTTGGATAAAGAATTCATCAACATTGCAATGAGCATAGATCCTGAGTGGAAAATGGTATACACTATTCTCCAAGCTTATTATCCACGAGCAAGACAAACCTTTTCAGGGTCACTCTGAATTTGTCCTTTTCCAACATAAAAGGCTATCTATCTGTCAATCCATGCCTTAGAACTAATCTTATCGAGCAGTAAAAACAAACCTTGGCTTATGAATTATAACGGATTGACCTCTGCAAATTTGGCATGTTTTCATTCTCCAATTTCGCTGGTTATGTAATTTTCCATGGATGATATTTAGTTTATGTCATCTACAATTGTTTGCTTCATTACATCAGGAAGTTAGAAATAATGCTCTGTTGTCTGTTCATGATGACTAATGTCAAATTCTGAAGAGCACATATATTTGTAGGTCTGTCATTGTACGGTGATTATCGCTTACTATTGTCCTTGCAGATCAGGCCTGACCTTGGAAGGATTGAGAAGTGGGTGTTGCGCAGCGCCTTTGATGATGAGAAGAACCCATATCTTCCAAAGGTACCAAAATTTCTGCTTCTCTAGATGTAATGACACAAAGCTATTTCTATCTTGATTCTTTCTTCTCTGGCATGATTTTCATGGGAAAGTGCTGATTCTCTTTTTATCTTGTCTTAGCACATATTGTACAGGCAGAAGGAACAATTTAGTGATGGAGTTGGATACAATTGGATTGATGGTCTGAAGGACCACGCAAACAAACAGGTGTATATCGATGATCCTTAGAGGGTTTTGTTTGGAATCTTTGAATTTTTCGTCCCATTCACATTCAAACAAGTATTTGTTTGCGATACAGGGAACATGAAATATCTCATATGGCCTTTCTATTTCATATATCAAGTCATTAATTCTGCCTTAGTTGCCTGTGATATATCTTAGTTTTGAATTGGGCAGGTTACAGATTCAATGTTGATGAATGCAAAGTTTCTTTACCCAGAAAATACTCCTACCACAAAAGAGGCATATTACTACAGGACAATATTTGAGAAATTCTTTCAAAAGGTCTGTTCTTTAGTAATCGTTTATTCATCTGCAGCTTCCCGGATGTTTGATGATGAGCCTTTTTTTATTGTTACGCTATTGCAAAGTTTCTATGCGCATCATTTCCATCCTTCGTTCACCTTGAGATATAGTTGATAGATCTCCCATTTCGAAACAGAACGCAGCAAGGTCAACCGTTCCTGCAGGTCCAAGTGTGGCATGCAGTACTGCAAAGGCAGTGGAATGGGATGCAGCATGGTCAAAGAATCCTGACCCATCTGGGCGTGCTGCTCTAGGTGTTCATGAAGCAGCATATCAGGAACCAGACGACGCCAAATCTACCAGTCTGATAAATGGTTCCACTCAATAAGTATGACAATGGATTTGTAGAGAAAGCTGCAATAGTTTCTTAGTTAGAGTTTTTACTAGCAGGATTACTTAGCACCACTGCGATACAACCTGCTGGTTTGAAGAGTTAACTGATTTTATTGTCACTAGACCTTCATAAAATTTTCTCATTATCAATGTGGTTCCTTGCCCTTTCCCCATTTGGTAAAGTAAACCAGCTCTCTGATTGTTTGACAGATCCTGTGCAAAAGGCTTATGGTCAAGTTTGTCCCGATAGGAAGGTGTTGAAAAGCTGTTTGTCCATACCTGCGTTTAGAAGCTTGTTTCTGTCTTTCTTTGTCTTATTTTCTGGTGTTACCAGCTAGAAGTTAGTAACATTTTCCAATCCTTGTGACTTCATTATCCTTTGTTTAGTAGGTTTCTTATGCAGAATATTGTGTAACTTCGAGGTTATGTGATTATCAACAAGTTTGTTACTTATTTTTTTAATCTTATAAGAAACAAGGAATTCACAGGCTGGCGATGAAACAGGCCAAGCCCGAATAATATAAAGCCCAATCACGAGTTCGAGAAAAAACGGTCCTAAGATTGTCTAGGATCAAATATTTGAGTTTAAGTCTAGCAAAGTATGTTTTGACTTGTTGATTTCAAGTTGATTTTCTATAATGATCGCATTAAAAAAATCACAAATTTGAGGCCAAGTATGAGCCTAATTGGGCTTAGCATGTTGATTTTGGGCTATGCTTGGAATTAACTTATAACAAATAAGGAATTTATGAGGAATGGTGACAAATTAGGTCAAGTTTGGATCTAATAAAGCCCAATCATATGATTGAAAAACATTTGGGCCTAAACTCGATCGAGATCAAATACAAGCTTAATTTTCCAGAATTTATTTATTTATCTTGTTATCAATTAATTTGTTTTAATATCATGAATTAGATGCGGGACAAATTGCAAAAGATGAAAATCTCTATTTCTATCCCGTAAGACTGCGTATTATTAAACCTTTCTAAATTTTACGCCTCAACGAAATTTTTGATAGGTGTTGTAAAAAAAAAAAAGCAAATGATAATGAGAGACATATTATTTAGAATATATTTTATTCGTTTGATTTATCAAATAATTATTTAAAAATAAAAGGTATAAGATTTTTTTAAGTAATTTATAAGAATAATTTTTATTTTTATAAAATGTTCTCTTATAATTATAGTAAAACATCTATGTCATAACCATCTCGTGACAATTCAAATATTATTGACAAGTCGACCTAAATAATTTTTAACTTGGATCTAAATTAATTAAATCTTACTCAAATTAATAATTTAAGATCATCATCATTACTCGGTCCAAAATCTTGCAATGAAGTGAGATATAAGAGAGTCTAATAATACACGACCTTATCTCTATATAATAAAGAGGCTATTACTGATGGACCCACATGCAAAGATAATTATAACAACCTTTTATTATAATAATATTTAATTAACTTATACGTGACGTTTATATTATATATTTTTTGTTATTATATTCATAAAATTATTTGAAAAATTAAAAAATAAAAAGGTTTTTTTATTTGAAAAATTAGCAATTTATAAAGAATTATTTAAACCAGAAAGAAGCTTCTTTTACCCTTTGTTTTAAATACATTAATTATAAAATATGGGATAGACTATAAGTCCTGAAAAAAAACCATAAATCTATTATTCACGCTACCTTTGAATATTCGAGTTCGTAACGGAAAAAACTACCACTAAACCAAATCCGATTAAGTCTTACATCCTAGTAAGAAGCGGATTTCAGACAGCCGTCAATGAAACCAAATTGGCTAACTTATAAATGCAAAGTTGTACGAGTCTTAAGTAATTGAAGAAGAAAGTTTGTTTTTGTTTTTACTTTGTACGATTAGTCTCAGACCAACCATGGATTCTACTGTGATCAGAGAAGTATGGAACGGGAATTTTGAAGAAGAGCTTGTGATGCTCGATGCAGCATTGTACAGGTTTCATGTCATATCCGTCGACACAGAGTTCCCAGGTTGTATCTTGAAGACAAGAAGGAACGAGACTGATGATGTTCGTTACAAGCACCTGAGGTTCAATGTCGAAAACTCGAAACTGATTCAACTCGGGATCACCTTGTCCGATGAGTTGGGCGTCGTTTTCATGACATGGGAGTTCAACTTCCAGTTTGATGTTGAGGAGGACAAACACTCCCCTGATTCTATCCACTTCCTGAAGCTATGCGGGATTGACTTCTGTAGACTGAAAAAGGAAGGCATAGTGATGGAGAGATTCTCACCTTCTTTATCTCATATCCTCTGGAAACACAGGAATGCTCAATGGGTTACATTCCATGGCTTGTATGATCTAGCACATGTTCTACAAGCGGTGACCCTTTTGCCAGAGTCTGTTCAGGAATTTGCTGCACTTGTTCATCTTGTCTTCGGTTTGGTGGTTGATGTGAAGTACATGGCAAGATTTTGCAGAGGGCTCCAGAAGGGTGAATTGGGGCTTCAGAAGCTCGGAGAGAGCCTTGGCATTGCAAGACTTGGTGCAGCACATAATGCTGGATCCGATAGTTTACTTACTAGTCTAGTTTATGCAAACATGAAGCTGACATTAGGTATCAATCCTTCCAACTATGAAGGTTGTCTGTATGGCCTGGATATCACAACACAAGATCTAGAGGAAGCATCACTCCTACCCTCTTCAGTACCGTTACCGTGTTTTTCTCCCGGTATCAACTAACACAGTCTACTTTTGTCTAATTGTACTTCCGATATCAGCTAACACGGTCTACTTTTTTCTAATTGTAACACTAGTCCAGCCAATAGGATAAGCATATGAGATCAATCTTTGTTAATTCCACTGGCATCACAATCAACTTTCTCCTGGTTCCGTCTTTTTTCTTGATAGGATTGCATAAAAGAAGTAAGATGAAGATATGCCCAGTAAAAACTAATGTACTATATGATATGCCACAGAATCTGCTTTTTTTATGAATTTGAAGTTCAATACGAATTTCATTAAAACCTGATATTTTCTCTTGCTGGTTTGCCAAGATTGACTCAATTGAGTTTCCAAAAGCTGCGGTCCCCGAAAACATTAAAGAAGTCGGTTAAACGGGTGGAGTTCTCATCCCAGGTCGGTAACCTGATAAAACCAGAAAGCTGATAAATAGCAATAATACATCTAAAGCTCAAGTTCCAGACATTATCTCTAATTTGGGTACTCAGAAACTGCAAGGTCCTGTAAAATTCATAAAGGACAAGCAGAATACATCAATACCAGCTTAATAACAGGCATTTAAGTATAGCAGAATAAGATAACATTACAAATCCTTCACATGAAGAACAGAGATGATCATATTAAATTACACGGATGAATATGCGAAAAGTCTTCATGATTAATATCTCGAGTAATTAGGATGCATCTTCAAACTAAGAATCTATTTGAAGAAACACATTTGTACTCTAAATGACGCATAAAATGCTAGGTTTATGTCATTCATAAGGTAATAAAAGATCAGTGCTGTTCCTACAGAACGGGTAAGGGTTGCGCACAATTACCCATGAATTTCATACTTCTGGCCAATGCTTCAAGCATCATAAGAAAATTCACTTTCTTCTCAATTTGCATAAATATCATTCGGAGGACAGAATAAAGCAACAAAATGCAAATGTTAATCCAAAGATTTCCAGAAGACTGAGTTGAGGCTAGAGCATCCTCTTCTCGATAACCTACGAATTGATATCCCATGTCTCCATGCACTGCGAAGAAGAGAGAAAGAGAGAGAGTCAATAAAAGACAGCCATGAACTAACGATAAGGAAGAGGAAGAAGGTCCTGTACATTCTGAAAATGCAATATTTAAGCGCTATGTTTAAGAGTCAACTTTCCTACATCCCTGTAGAGTAAAACCAAGCCCCCCCCCTCTTGAACAAGAGCAAATCTAGTTTTCGCTGAAAGTACAAATGTAAGGTTGAGATGCGAGCAGAAGACCTACCAATGAAACAGGAGACTACATATGTTATCACATTGTCTCAGATCCATTATCATTACCATCATTCATTCTCTTCAGCAACTTTTGCATGAGAATCACTCTTCTCATGACTCTGATATGCATTAAACCTATAAATGTTGTAAAAGAACCAGTATTTAAGCACAGTTCCTGACAATAAAATCTGTCAAACTTATAAAAACGATCCAATAAGAACATGTACCTATAGATAGCTGAATTATGACAGCATGTCCAAGCTGAAAGCCTGCAGTGAATTCAGTTTCTACTACTGAATCCCGTGTACAACCAGTCCATATTAAATTTCTTGCATGCATTAGTACATTCAAGATGAGGAATATGTTCGCCAAGAGGTGATCTTGGAACTAAACCGCACTCCAAGCAGCTGTTTTTTCAACACCTCTAGCCTTCATCATCTCTCTCGCTCTTTGTGCTTGCTCCCACTTACCACTATAACTAAGCATGTTGGCTAACATTATATGATAACCATCATTATCTGGGTCAGATTCAATAGCACGCCTTGCTATCCTTAAGCCTGTCTCAATTTGATTGTGAATTTTACAAGCACTCAACAAAGCTCCCCAGACATTGCCATCTGGAGGAAATGGCATTGACAGAACCACTTCTTCAGCTTCCAGCAATTTCCCTGATCTTCCAAGAAGATCTACCAGACAAGTATAGATCTTTAGATTGGGTTCAACAGAATAAAGATGCATTCCGTTGAACAGATTCTTCCCTTCTTCAACAAGTCCTGCATGTGCACAAGCTGAAATAAGCAAGAGAAAGGTGACCGCGTTTGGTTTAACCTTTGATCGTTCCATTTGTTGGAATATTTCAATCGCAGATTTTGCATGTCCGTGCATTCCATAACCTGAGATCATTACATTCCAAGAAATAGCGTCTCTTTCTTCCATTGAGTTGAACAACTGTCTAGACTTCTCTAGCTGTCCACATTTTGCATACATATTAACCAACGCAGAAACAAGAGATACATTTAGCTCGAACCCTTCTTTTTCAATGTAGTGGTGAACCATTTCTCCCTTATCTAAGGATGCAACATTAGAACAAGCTGAAAGCACTGTTACTAATGTGGCTTGGTTAGGCTTGAATTTTTGTAAAATCATATGCTCGAAAAGAGCAATAGCCTGACCAGCAACCCCACAGCACACATACGATGAAATCAACGTGTTCCATGTGACAACATCTTTGTTTGTTCTATAGAATATTCTCTTTGCAACAGTCAAATTACCCATCTTTCCATACATGTCTATAAGTGCATTGGCAATGGAAACATTTTGATACGTCAAAGCCCTAATTACATAACCATGAATCGATCTGCATAAACGATTTGCCCCTAACTGGGAACAAGAAGAAATTACAGAGACCAGGCAGTTGGAATCAGCTTTAATTCCTTCATTTTGCATCTTTCTGAACAATTCTATGCACCTGCCTCCCATTCCTAGTTTAGCATAACCACAAACCATAATGGTACATGATTCTTTACTCCATTCATGTTCCCTATCAAAAAGCTTCTCTGAAGGAATCAAAAGTCCAAATTTGCAATACATGGACAGTAATGCAGTGTTAACTATATGATCTATCACATAATTTTTCCTGATAATCAGCCCATGAAAAGCCTTTCCTTCCCTCACATTCAAGGAATTGCCAAAACCTGATAGGATGCAACTTAGAATTATCCTATCTGGAAACAAACCATCAACCTGCATATCCCAAAACAAACTTATGCAATCATTCACGAGACCATATCTTGCATGGATATTGATGATCGATGTCCATGAAATAAGATCTTTATCAACCAATTCACTAAAAGAATTACACGCCTCACTTAAATCCCCACACTTGGAGTAAATTGACAGAAGAGAAGATTGAACAACCAAAGAACACCCAAGTCCAGTTTTCACCACAAAAGCATGCAAACACCTGCCTACAACCAAGGCACCCAAATCAGCGCAAGCTTGAAGCCCTCCTTCCATTGTCCTAAAGTTCATTCTCTCACCAATACCACCAGTCCTATGCATTTCACTAATACACTCCAAACCCAACTCACTCTCTCCGTTCTGCGCATACCCAATGACAAGCGTAGTCCATGAGACAACATCTCTCACAGTCATTTCATCAAACAAAACACCCGCGTCCCACGTGAACCCAAATTTACTATACATGTACACCAATGATGACCCAACGGCACAATTTCCCCCAAAAAGCCCGGATTTTGCAACCAACCCATGAACACACTTCCCCTGATTCACCAACAAAAGCTCAGCACAAGAAGCCACAACCATGGGGAACGTAAACTGACTAGGCAGGATGTTAGACAACCGCATGCGAACATAAAAGTCATAAGCTTCAGCGTAATTTCCACAAGAGAAGTGAGATTGAATGAGGGAGTTCCAAAGAAAGGTGTCTTTTTCATTAACTGAATAAAAAACTTTGTTGCAAGAATGGAGTCTCTGAAAGGAGGCATAGAAAGATATGAGCTTGGAAGATATGAAAACATTGTTTGCATTCCCACTTGTAATGACAAGAGCATGAGACTTAAGGACAACATCGAAACTCGGATAGCGTAGGCAGAAGATGGAGTTGAGGTGACCATTAAGGTAGTCACAAGTTGAATGACATGATTTAGCAGAGAGACGAGGAAACAATCCCTTGAAAAGGTAGTTGGTTGTCTTGAGGATGATCATGTACCTAAGTTTGTTCGATGCGACGCAAAAACCATCACTTGAATAGATCGAGTGCCACGGGTGTTCTGAATCTATTACTCCTCACATCCTTGTCTTATCACAGATTTTTCTGAAATTTACAGATTGCATCGGATCTGTTTTAAATGCTTATAACTCGCTTCTTATTCTTAACGTCCTGTGTATGGTGAAGAAATGGAACGGTGTGTGATCATATTCATTCCATTATTATTGCTGAATTTGAAATGGCTGATTCGGATTCTCCTAGAATAATTCCATTAAAACTTCATTTGAATTTAGTGCTTCAAAGTAATGAAGATTATTACACATTTAATATTACAAAGAGATTATATCCATCCAGAACATCTGATACAAACAGTGGAAAACTTTCTGTTGAACTGCGATTCCAAAAAGAACCAACAACCAGACTCATACAAGCATGTCTCTTGTACTTGTAACGTAGGCTGAAGGTAGAAGATAACTTTTTTACTGTACACAGAATATCTACATCGAGCTGCATTGCAACTCACTCGGCAGTCAGCTTAATCCGATTATATCGAAGTTCGTCGATCAAATATACAGCGTTGTTGATCCCATGGACATGTCTGCCTCATTGTTGGTTAACTGATTACCACCTGCAAATTCCAGGCGCTTCCGTTCTGCTTAAAGCTAGCATTTCCTCGTACTTTGAACCATATACAAAACCCCACAACTGTAATTCCAAGAAAGAAATGAAGAATAACTTAAGACACTCCTGCTATATGAACTTGGGAAATGGCTCAGTATGTGCCTAAACACCCCCGAAAGTAATGGACCAGAAAGAAATTGTGTAATGTGTTGTGAAGACATATGCATACCTCAACCTCTTTAACTTCAAAATCTTCAGAAAGCGCAAGACAAGAGTTTCCATAAGTTTCCGAGACCGAACTTGATCCATTTAATCTTTTGTTTAAGAAAAACATGTAGTAAGACCACACATGTCCACTTTGTCATATTTGAGAATTGACAGAAACTCACATCATAAAGTATTTCTGAAAAATAGCAAAAGTAGCAGAGAAGAGAATCAGGGCTCACAGGTCACCATCCAGGTAGAGAGCAAAGTGACCACCCCCACCAATTGCCAGGTAATCAGTAGAGCACAGAGTAAAATATCGATTAGCACCTGTTTCAGTATTGTAATAAGAGAACTCGCAGATTGATTGCACTGAAAAGGTTTCCAACTAGTTTCTCACTATCCAGCAACCGCTCAAATAACCTGATGGTCAATTCTTCAACTGTTGCCCACTGATTTAATTAAGTACGACTAAAAAGTACAAAATTTGACCATTCTTAAGATTCAAATAGCAGCATGTTAGTCATGGGAATTCAGAGCACAGAAAGCCCTCTGATGGATGGACTAGTGCACTTCCAGGTACCAGTCATACATTCTTCTGATTGAGATCTATAGGTGTATAGACAAGAAGTTGACTATGTATTGTAGTTCAATATGCCTCGTTAGAAGAAGTTCAATATATATTGTTGGTCAGACATTGTGATTTGTTCAAAATGTCATTACAGTAAAGGTGATCTGAAATTTTTCTTAAAATGGGTCTTAGATTCAACTCTCTCCAGGTTCAGAATGTCATCGCATACCACGTTCCTAAGTTACTTGTTTCAATGGGAAAGCATTTAACCCAGGGTTGTTTGTAGCAAGGGAAAAAAGGAAATACCTGTGGGACGGAAAATAATGGGATTGCCAGGTACATCAGTGAAAACAAATGTACTATTTGTTCCCTGTTCAAACTAAATGTCAGCATGATAGTTTACGTGCTTAGGAAATTCACTGAAGGTTAATGTGAATTTTATCACCACCTGATATTTTCTCTTGTTGGTAGGTCTTAGGGGTGCCTCAACCAAGCCACCAAAAACTGCACCCTTTTGGTCTCCAACAACCTGAAAGAAGAGTTTACTCGGTGAGATGGGTAGCCTCCTCTGAGACCAGAATAACAGACACAAAAAGCTAGAAAAGAGATAGTAATTATCCATCCAAGCTCAAATTTTTGCATCATTAATTACTTGAGTAACTGAGGTAAATCTGCAGGAGATGGATTTACAAGTCACTCACTTTGCTGCTCTATATGATGCGTGGAATGATAATTTTCAAGTAGATATATAAATGAGAATTAATGAAATATGGTTCTATATCACAAAAGACGGAGTTGGTTGTATTAAATCTGGTGAAGTTCCATAAGAATGTTGATTAATTTCAATTTGTATAACCTTAAGAACAGAAATGAAGGAGCCTAGAGTTAACCAAGATATTACCAAAAGACTGAGTCCAGGCCAGAGCATGCTTCTCCTGTATAAGGTTGAAAGTGATATCCCATGCCTCCACGTACTGTAAAGAAACATGCAGACACAGAGTAAGAAAAAGATTTGTCCATTTACCAGTGAGCCGGAGTAAGACCTACATTATTGGAAAAATCATAATTCAACACTACAGATGAGTACATGTTCTTGCACCTGTAGAGTAATAACCATTTCCTATCTTGAACAAGAGCAGGAAGAGAAGTATAAAGAACGCATCTAGCTTTCTCTGAAAGAAGTAATGAAGGTTCTGATGTGGTGGGAAGATCTATCAAAGAGACAGGCTCTGTCATATTCTGCACATGATGCATCTCAAGTCTGTCATCATTATCATCACTCTCATCAGTAGCTTTCGAGTCAGAATCACCCTTTAACTCTTGACTTTGATATCCACTAAACCTTGCAGCTTGGTAAATAGCACGAAGAGACTGCTTCCCACGAGAAAGTAAACTTTTCTTTGCACCATTATCTCTCATTAAGGGCTCAGAAGGTTGGCCACCAAATTCTGCCTGATCATCACTCTGCTCAGAAGTTTTCTCATTGTTCCCAGATTCTGAAGATGACAATAAGGAGTAGAGAAAAGCAGTAAATGAAGAAGTATCAGGTCCATCAGCCGACGGATCGACATATTCTTCTGCAATAGAGTCTAGCTGATTCCTGTCTGAGTCACTATCTTCTTCCTGTTTTAACAATAAATCAACAATTTGTTGAAGATTAGCCATGAATTATAATCAAGAAACACAAGACAGCTACGAAATATAGCTCCTGAAGTAAGTCCCGACATTTACATTCCTGATGAATCTTTTTACACTTCATATATAGAAAGGCAAATGAAATAACAGCTTAGGATCCCGATGTGAGATTCAATCCAAAAATATGCCACGAGTTCATCGGCAAGATAATCCTTATAGCCGATT
>JANIJF010000211.1:3210441-3222598 GCA_024520955.1 Erythroxylum bequaertii | reverse complement strand
AGGTAAAACCTCAACCAAAATCAGTTTTTAAAATTGCAAGAGTCAGTTTTTAAAAGATGAATCTTGCTATCATGGCATTCCAACCAGAGATGACTTTCCAGGAACAAATATGCATCAGAATAGGCTCCTAGTTGCAGAAAGTGCAAGAAATTAGCCAATCAAGCAAAACTAGTAGACAAGGCCCAAGGAAGATCAAGAAAACTTTTCTCAATAACATCAGAACACAGTTACGTAAGGTAAACCTCGGAAGAAAGTAGCAACGAAGTTAACAAATAGTTATCAATTCCCATCCATTTAGGTATCAGATTTGTCTCAAATCACGAGCAAGTGAATATATTCAGTTAAACACATACCTGAAGGCAGATTGTATCACAGACAGCAGCAGATCCACAATTCCCATCATTTCCTTCTTTGACCAACCTTGGGATAAGTTCCCTGAAGTACATATCCCAAACTTTCTTATTTATATTAATTGAATCAGCAATTGGATGCAGTACCAATTAACACCACAAATTTGTGAATTTGTACCCAGACATGCACAACAGACACACACATACGCGGAGAGACAGAAAGAAAGCACAATTTACCAAATATTAGGTATCGCAATTATCAATGTAATATTTGAGAATCTTACCTGTGGATACTGCAGAGGTGGCAGCAGTGGCTCAGGTAAGTCATCTGAGAAGAATGGGTGCTCATCAGGGCTCTTGTATCTATCAACCTAACGTAGAGAAAATATGAAAACCAGCAAAGCATATATCTTTCTTTGCAAGTTCAGAGGATTAATTACAACACATCTTGGCATGAAGCTTTTCAGTTTCTTTAAGTATATATTCTATCAAAGAGCCATGGAAACCATCCGTCACAAAAGCATTGGGGTCATATGTATCAGCATTATAGCGGTACTGCGATCTCTCAAGAAGGCCAAATATAATGCTATCCTCTTGTCGAATCAAGGAATTTCTAATATTTTCTAGCTTCAAAGTCTCACTTTCATCTACCCTTTCCTTCTACCCTTTTCTAGTTTCAAAGCAATGATGAATTGGGTTACAAGCAAAAAATGTAGAAGTTACGCAAATAAGTTTTAAAATTGGAAGTTGAAAAGGGCGAGAATGACTGAAAGTATATCAAGATGCTTTTACAACTCCTTAATTTCAATTACCTTGGCACCAGAAAACTCAACAAAATCAGCTTCACTAAAGTAGTTCCTACTTCCACTGCGTTCCAGAGATGCTTTGCCATCACCACTTAGCTCTCTTGATATGACTATTAACTCATTAATGCGATCAGCATAACCACTGTAATAACACCAGGACAAAAGATGATTAAAGCCCAATAGAAAAATACTTAACTTTTATAGGGAGACTGCTTTTGCTTCCATAATTTCTATTTCATGTTTCTAAAAATCTTCCTACTTTATCTCTACCCAAATAGCTCAATAGATATAATTCAGCAATTCATTTGCAGGCCCAAGACAATATAAAAGCAGAAACGCCAGGCTTCTGGAGAGAATTACAAAGTGCAAACTTTCTATGAACAATGATCCACAAATGATACCTGAGTCAATTAAGCCGTCTGCTTAATCGTGAGCTGATAGATAGAGTTCCCAGTGACTGAAAAAGAGATATTACAACACTGGTGTGATATCTTAAATTGCTCAACATTGTTGCCCTTCCCAAAGTGGAAGTGTCGGGTCTAAGATTGCCAGCAAAGAATGGTTCAATTATCAAAATGACAGCAACTGTAGCACCAAGATGACCAAAAAGTCCTGAATCATGCCAAACCACCAATGGTCATGATTAACTACTCTCATGTGCCTAACAAGATCCCTAAACTTTTGCTGAATATGAAACTCTTCCATACGTTCTCCACCATAAAATGCTACACTTTCCGAATTGGTCCTCAAACATGAATGAAGCTGCCGATATTCACCTTCCAATTGCTGTTCTTTGGACATTAGCTTCCCAAAAGCAGGAGAGAAGTTTTTAATCATGGTTCCTGCTCCCACAGTACATAGCCCTGAAGACCAATAGCACATGAAAAGGATTCCATAATCATCAAGGACAGAAAAAAATATTGAAATGAACATCACATACCAGTATCCAAAAGAAATATTCTGGGCTAGTATAAGAACACAAGCACCAAGTGTAAAGGAGGCAATCTGTAACTGCTGTAAAGTCTTCCTGCACAAGCTCTCTAAGCTCTGACAACTTTCGTCAATATTTTTCTGAAGCACATGCTCAAGGTCCCGCTAACGTATTTTGATGTAGAATGAATAGTTGATAAAAGAAAACATAATAAGATATTTTCTGATATAAGACGGAAAAATAATGGTACACGTCCGAGAAAGGCAGCTAGGAACAGAAACCCTTGTACTTTTGCCAGTCTATTGGTCAAAGCAGTTCTTAAAACCTGCAGAGAATATGAACCAGCATTACCGGACACATCAAGGCAGCGCAAAAGCCAACAAGTTTAGACATACACATGTGCCTCAGAACAAATCAAAGAAAACAATAATGCACATACATGTGCGGTTATTCTGCAAATTTCATAGTGGAGTTCCACTATCGCTCAGTGTTCAATGAAACAGTTCCCTTCCTTTGTTTTAGTTTCCAAACCTACAAATTATGTCATTGTGATTTGAACAGAATACTGTTCACCAAACACATGGATTGGATGTTCGTTGCCAAAATTGGGAGATAATTCACAAGTGAGTTAAAGTCAATAGAGTGAAGATGTTATATATTTTGTTCCTCACACCTATTAACGTGGAAAATCAGTACAAACATACACCAGAGATGTACATCTGATAACAGTTCCCCAATTCCTGAATCATATTCAAATAGATCCTTTATTTAAACATGCTCATGACTCTCTTTACGCAGTACATCAGGAGGCAAAAATTGTACAATTTTGATACTTACTCAAGTGTTAAATCTCCAAAAATAAAGAACTAAATGCATAACACTTTACAGACCAAATGCATAACACTTCTGATAAAATTACAGTCAATAGACGAATGATAATTTTTTGGTTATGAACAATTGCACCTAAAACCTTTAAAGCCACAGGTGGAAGTATATTAAAAAATTATATGTATTTTTTTGGAAATTAAATTATTAAATTATATTTGTATTTGCTATAATAGACCTGGCATTTATCTTTTAAACATGTCCTGTGAATCCAATGTATCATGATTTTAGAATCCATAGAAAAATAAAAAATGACAAAAAGTTCAACAACAGAAAGATAAGTTTGTAAATTTCCATAACATATGAATTCACACAGAAGATACACTTACTGCAAGGGCCACCATGGACAAAAGGTTGCCAGCACCCATTCTGCCCATCTCAGAGAGAAGGACTGCTGCTAGAACTTTAATTGACTTCAAACCTCCTTTCTTTTTAGTTGCATTATTAATTTTATTATCCTCCACAGCCAGTTTGTCCAATTCCTCCTTATCATCTCTAAGCCCATTGTAAAGACAAATCGAACCCGATCTCTTTTTGCTATATCGAGACTGGACATAAGCAGCAGTCCCACCAGCAACCAAAATACTAGCAGCAAAGAGTAGAGATTTCCTATTTAAATAGAAAAGGTAAAACCAGTTATCAAGTTTCAACTATGGATATTTTGTTTTTATAAAGAATGCGGACCTGGTCAGAGTTTATTGGCAGCTCGAAACATTTTAAATCAATGAAAAGAAGTTTCATCATAAATTATTTCACTGCAGTTATTCAAAATTACTAATTAACTTAGAATATCATGTACACTTTATATCTAGCAACCAATGCATGTTCAAAAATTCTCTAGAATTGAAATTTATTGCCACTGAATCTCCTATACTAATCTGAATGCTATGAAGTTAACACAGTTGATGATAAGCGTATTAATAATGAAGGATCCGACCTTCGAATCCCTTATATTTGAATACCCAAGTAAATATAATCAAGAAACTTGTTGACAATTGATCACTCAAATTGACCAAAGACAATAATCTATCCAAAACAGAATCTCTTAACAAGTTTTAAATTGAAATGGAATTAAGCACGGCATGAATGCAAGTAACAATTTCATAGTAGAAAACAATTAAATGAAGATAATGGCTAAAGGAAACTACATTCCAGAAATATAACAATCACAAATGGAAAAAATAAAATGCATCAAAAAAGTTGAACCTTCTTGAAGCCAGGATGCTTTGCCCATGTTCGGTAAATTGCAACAGTTGAAGAGAAGGCATGTTGAATATGAACCTCCCTTAGCGACCAAGTATCAGCAGGTGCAACAATATCATAGAAATTTAAAAGCATTAACCATCTGCATTAACAAAAAACCAATAGCTTATACTTGCATCATAAGCATAGAAAAGTAAAACAATAGCAAATGCAACACATTCCTAAAGGAGAACTGCAAAAGACTCGATAGGAGTATTGAGAGACCAATTGTTGTAAGAGTTAATAAAGGTGTGAATCACTATTAGAAATTCAGAAGGAACAATTGGAAAGTAATTAAGGAACAGGACTGATAGCCTCTGGGTTGCTACCACTTCAACAAAACAAGAATGTCACCAATACGTATCCTAATATGACAACCAAACAACTGTTTATCAAGGTGAAACACGGGGAAATGACAAAGATTAGGAAAGTCTCTATCTGTACGTAATGCATATAAGCTGGTCAAGATGCAATCTTTTCCTCTTTACAGACCATGCATAGTATGGTCGCTAAGTCTGCTTTATGAAAAAGGTTCACACATCCTCATATTTCCCAGATACTAACTTATGACAATAATGGAATTAGAAGGGACATTGTAGCAAAATTCTGGGACCCAATTGAGTCATAATCATGATCCAGGGATCCTATAACATCTAAAGTCGTGCTTCATGCATCTAGACAATTGAACCACTTAAAGGGCAGACTAACCAAACACAGGAACAACAAAAAGTTCCAAGACTGCACATCAGCAACATCGTCTAAGGAAGAACAGAAACACCCATAAACCAAAGTAAAGACTTACACAGTTCAGCTAAAATGAACATACAGAATTCAAGAAAACCCATACCTCGCCTCCGAATAGGCAATTCAAAAGAGCAAGAGAGCAGAGTATCAGCAACTGATCAGTCTTCGAAATCGAAATAAGTATTTATGCGAGACACTCGATCGACTAGAAATGGAAAACGAATCAAAACCCTAGAATTTGATCACTTATAGAATTGAACTAACGATACAACAAAAGAGAAGTCCTGAAATACAGAGGATTTTTGGCTGTATCAAACTATTATTGAGGAATGAATTATTTCCTGATTTTAATATTGTTTCCTATTTCTGTTTTTTATTTATTATAATTATTAGACCTTCTTTTTTACGTGAAAATTAAATTATATATTTTTTAATAATAAGTTTCTATAGCTCTATATCCCTTTTTATGTTTTTTTTAGAAATTATGTATTCTTTTTAATCTTGTAGTAAGATGCCGATCATGGGGCTATTATGACAATTTAAACATTATTACTTCTAATTAATTGATTTAAATATTTCCTCTAATCCTTAGATTTGTCTTATTTGAACTGGTGATGCTATAAGGAGGATTTATATGTCGGGATCAAATTCTTAAAATTTAAATTTAATCGAATTTAAATACTCAAATTTGGATTTAGCATAATTTGATATAATTATTTTATATAAGGCAAATTAGTTTAATTTTTATATTTAATTAAGATTAAAAATTAACTTAAGTACAATTTAACCTTAATTATAAACAAAATATTTTAATTTTATAGTAAATTATACTTAAGTCTAATTTTTATATTTCGTTAAGGTTAGAAAATAAATTTAACTCAAACTCAAATATAATTTAATTTAAATACACGTATTAATTTTAAATTAAGCTGATTATGTACTTTATTAAATAAGGTGAAGGGGTAAAACTTATTTTTATTTTTGGCTATTACTTAAGTAACGGATTTTCATGATAAGTAGATAAGAAATATGATAAGTAGATAAGAAATAGAGTAGTTATTATTAGAAATAGAATAGATAAAGAACCCCGAAAACTTGATCTTGTACAATTGACATACGTTTACTGCAACTTCAGTTTTTCAACAAGCTCCGGATACATTCTCACCTATTTTGCCTCGCCTATGGTGACCCTCGAGCACGAGGGGACTTCGGCCAAGCGCGGCAGGACGGCGAAGAGGGACAACGACCCGCCGATCCCACAGCCAATGTCCTATAGTGCAGCGGTGACAGGAACTACACCAAACACCGCAGCAAACCCCACTCAGCCTTGGCCAAAAGAGACAATCATTAAGTTGGAGGAGGGCAACATTACTCCCATCTCCAGCGAACTTGGAGGTGGCCTGACATTATCCCACACTTTCAAAGCCAAATTAGATCAGCAGTGGAACCTCACCGTTGTCGTCAAACTCCTGGGCAGAAGGGTTCGCTTCCAGACTTTGAATTCCCGCCTGCATGCTCTCTGGAAACCTGCCGGCCCGATCAAAGTAGTCGACCTTGAACATTACTTCTTCCTGGTTCGGTTTCTGGACGAGGCCGACTATCTCCATGCCTTAACAGATGGCCCTTGGCTCATCTTCGGCCAAACCCTGTCGGTGCAACGTTGGGACACCACCTTTCGTTCGAAGCATGGACAGACCCTTCATGCAGTTACCTGGATACGTATTCCAGAGCTGCCTATTACTCGATATCATCTAGACATTCTCCGCGGTTTGGGTAACCTTGTCGGCAAGACGGTGCGGATCGATGAAACCACACTGCTCACTCAACACGGTAGGTACGCCCGACTATCAGTGGACCTCGACCTTAGTCAGCCTTTAAAGACGACGGTGGAGCTTGATGGAGAGGTGCTCCAAGTCGTGTACGAAGGCCTACCCCAGCTCTGTTTCACGTGCGGCATCGTTAGCCATGACACCGCTACCCGTCCGCAGCGCCTCTGAACAGCAGAGAAGCTGACCTCGTCCGAAGCAGGACAACCCCGTACGGTGGAGAGCCCGGCTGAGGATGGCGGAGCACGCCACCCCGACCCTTCCCCGCTGACGGTCGACCCGCCCGCTGCTTACGGACCGTGGGTCCAGGTGCAACGACGATCGCGCCCGCGTGGCCAACGTCTCCCACAGCAACCGGTAGCGTCTCTCCAACTGTCCATTTCCTCGAGCAGCCCACAGCCATCTTCTCCTCTGGTACGTTCTCGATTCGCTGCGTTGGAGGGGACAACGTTGATGGAGACTCGACCCGGCTTAGCCTCTTCCTCCAACGCCAAGCCGACGGGACAGGGCCAATGCATTAAAGTGGCCCAAGCTGCTAGCCCTTCTCATACTCCACCATATGGGCTGGTCTTCAAAGCCACTGGCCCATCCGCACTGAAGAGTAAGGGGACGCAAGGGCCTCATATAGGTACAGCCAAGCTTACCCGGGGAGTTAGTTCCCGGGAGTGCCCACTTCAGGAGCAGCCCCCGCCAACTAACCCTCCTCTCCAAATGCAACCTACACGGGCGGACAAAAATATAGCCATTGAAATCCCATCACATACTGAAATGGTATGCAACATCCAAATTTTGAAAGCCCACACTGCTAATGGAGCGGTCGGCTTCCAGTTTATGGATGGCATGGAGGGCCCTGGTTCCACCGACGGCCCGACGGTGACCTCAGTCCATCTGGAACCACCTAAGTTATCTAGTGGTTCTGAACCTCTTGCTTCCAAAACCCAGGATGGCCGCCCAGAGGAGCAAGCCCAGCATTCAGTTGATGATTGTTCCCTGGATGCTCCTACGGGAGGTTCACGCCTTAGTTAATTTCGTTATCATGTCGATTCTTATTTGGAATTGCCAAGGGGCAGGCAGTCACAGGTTTTTAATGATACTGCGCAATTACCTGCGAAGCTTTAATCTGGGGATCCTCGTGCTTATGGAAACCCGCATTAGTGGAACCCAAGCCCAGGATGTGATTCGGGCCTTGGGGTTTGACTATTCGTTCCGGGTGGAAGCCTTAGGTTTTGTGGGAGGGATATGGATTTTATGGAAGACGAAATTCCACGTCTCTGTAGTGTTTGCGCACCGTCAATCTATCCATACCATTATAGATGTTGAGTCCACCTCTTTCGCATTTACTGCAGTCTACGCTAGTCCTCAAGTCGCTAATCAACAGCATCTCTGGCCGTTGTTAGCTTGGGTAGGACGCTCTGTGCAGACCCCTTGGCTCATCGGCGGGGATTTTAATGCCAAACTGGAACTCATGGATAAACGAGGTGGCGCCCAGACATCGCGGATCGTCGACAAACACTTTCAGGACTGGGTCCAAGACAGCAGGATGTATGATCTAGGTTACGTTGGATCGAAATTTACGTGGAAACAGGGTCTAGTTCAGGCGCGATTATACAGCGTTTTTGGGTCGACCAAGTGGCTCCAAACCTTCCTGCAAACCATCAACCAACTTTTGCCTTTTCTCGGTTCAAACCATCGCCCTATGTGTATACAGTTCCAACAACGGCTTCCTACAGCCGTAGGATCCCACGGTTTCCGGTTTCAAAACGCATGGCTCACTCACCAGGACTTTGATGAGGTCATAGCAGCGCATTGGAATTCGGACGAGGGCTCCTTAAGTCAACAACTTCATGCTCTTTCCCACCATCTCCAGCGCTGGAATTCCTCGGACTTCGGGAACATTTTCTCACAGAAGAAACGCCTGCTCGCTCGTCTCCAGGGTATACAACGAGCTATAAATGACGCCACTATGGAGGCCCTCTTGGACTTGGAGGATCAGCTAAGTGGCAAGCTGCTGCAGGTGTTAAGTGAAGAGGAAATTTACTGGCACCAGCAAGCCTGTTGTGAGTGGATTTCCAAGGGTGACAGGAACACTAGATATTACCACACTCTTACCGTTTCCAAACGCAAGCTGTGAATCATGCATCTCAAGGAGACTCAAGGGAATATAGTTATAGACCTGGGGTTGCTAAGCCAATTAGCCCGCGAGTATTTTGCTCAACTTTACATCCTCGAGGACAACTCTAGTTTTAGTTTTCCGATGTCGGGCACCTTCCCCACTTTTTCCTTGGGCAGCCTACACCTTTTAGCCCACCCAATCCATGCCATCGAAATCAAAAATGCCATCTTTGGCATGAACCCGAATAAAGCCCGTGGGATCGATGGGTTCAATGTTCTTTTCTTCCAAAAATAGTGGCGGCGGGTTGGTCCTCGTGTGACTGCATTTATACAGGATGCTTTTGGACAAGAGAGGTAGGACCAAGACCTTAATCGGACTATCTTGGTCCTTATCCCCAAAATCCCCTCTCCGACTAACTTCACTCAGTATCGTCCAATTAGTCTGTGCAATGTTACTTATAAGATTTTGTCCAAAGTCCTTGTTAATCGCTTGAAGCCTCACTTGGATTGCCTAGTCGCGGATAATCAATGTAGTTTCATCCCGGGCTGACACATTACCGACAACATCATCCTTGCCCAGGAAGCCATTCATTCGATGCGCAAGAAGACTGGGCGAAAGGGATACCTTGCTATTAAAGTGGACTTGGAACAAGCTTACGATCGACTCCGTTGGGAGTTTATTCAGCATACCTTAGAAGATATCGGTCTTCCGAGTCCTCTGATCGGGCTTATTATGAAGTGTGTGACAATCGTTTCCATGCAGGTGGCTTGGCAGGGCACTCTTTTAGATCCTTTCACCCCTACCAGGGGGATCCGCCAAGGGGATCCCCTCTCGCCCTACCTGTTTGTTCTCTGCATGGAGCGCCTGGGGCATCTTATTTCACATGAAGTGGGACAGGGACGCTGGTGCCCTCTAAAATTGTGCGCTACAGGGCCCCCTCTCTCTCATCTTTTTTTTGCCGATGATCTGGTTCTGTTTGCGGAAGCTTCTGACATACAAACGTATATTATTGCTCACACTCTTGAGGTGTTCTGTAAGTCTTCGAGGCAGAAGGTAAACAAGGATAAGACGAAAATCTACTTCTCCCGGAACGTCTCCTCGGACACGGCCAGTAGACTCAGTCGGAACCTGGATTTCTCCAGCACAAACAACCTGGGCAAATATCTAGGAGTGCTTTGCTTCATGAATGTTCCACACGTTCCACTTACCAGCATATTTTGGAGAATGCTCAACAGAAGCTCACAGGCTGGCGAGCCAAACATTTGTCGTTAGCCGGTCGAGTCACTCTAACTCAGTCGGTGATCTCCGCTCTCCCTATCTTTACTATGCAAACAGTTCGGTTTCCATGCCAACTTTGTGATGATTTGGAACACCTCATGCGCAATTTTATCTGGGGTTCCACGGATGATCACCGGAAAATGGCCTTAGTTAACTGGGCATCTGTGTGTACGCCCAAAAAAGTTGGCGGCTTAGGCATTCGGAAGATTCGCTCTACGAATGATGCTCTACTTACTAAGATGGGATGGGCTCTGCTTACAAAACAGGATTCGTTGTGGGTCCGTATTGTGAGAGCGAAATATCGCATGGCTCCTTACCATCTCCCTGAGTCAATCGCTAGACCGGGGGCTTCGACCTTCTGGAGGGGTCTGGCAGCAAATTGGAAATTTGTCCACCAAGGCATTCACTGGAAGCTCGGAAATGGTCAGCACATATCCTTCTGGATTGACAATTGGGTATGCGAGTGGGGTCCCCTTGTTTCCGTGGCTACCTCTCCAATCCCCGAACCTCTCCTCAATGCCAAAGTGGCTGACCTTTGGACTGAGGAGGGTGACTGGCACTAGGCGACACTCCATCAGTATCTCCCCGGCCTCGTTTGCCAGGATATTGCCGCTATCCCCATCAATCTCGCGGATTCTCCTGCTGATTCCATCTTTTGGGCCCCGACTGATCACGATCGCTTTACGGTAGCTTCTGCTTATGACCTCATCGAAGGTCAACCTATGGATAGGTCTGCAACCATTTGGGATTGCATTTGAAAATGGGCAAGACCTCAGCGGATCCGATCCTTCTTTTGGTTACTGACCAGAAATAAACTCCTGACCAACCAACGGCGCGTGGCTCGTCATGTCGCCACGGACAGCAGTTGCCATATCTGTGGGCAAGAAGAGACTGCTATCCATGTCGTACGGAATTGCCAGTGAATGACGGCCTTCTGGCGCATGTTCTCCCCAGAAGTGGTCAGCTGGGGTTTTTTTCAACAGGACCTGGACAGGTGGCTTCATTCCAATCTCCAACGTCACTCTTCGATTTCTCTAGGCGATTGGACTACCACTCTCTAGGCGATTGGACTACCACTTTCAGAGTTGCTATTTGGCTGCTGTGGCAGTGGCGTAATAAAAGTACTTTTCAGCCTGACTTTATTTAGCCCGAGGAGGGTACGCGAGCCGTGCATGACTTTGTGGCCAGGATAGCTAAGGCGAGGGCTGTGGAAAGCTGTGTCTTCTCCACCAATGAGTTACCTGTGGGTAGCCCAGTGCAGTGGACTAAACCGCCAGACGCTTGGATCAAACTCAACACTGATGGCGCAGTTAAGCCATCATCGTCTGGCACTTCCGCGGGCGGGTTACTACACGATTGGCACAGCCAATGGTGTGGCGGGTTTTTACATTACCTTGGCAATGCCTCGCCGCTTTCGGCAGAACTCTGGGGAGTCCACTCGAGCCTTACCCTAGCTTGGTCCCTAGGGTACGACCGTATAATACTAGAAGTGTATTCTTTAGAAGTCATTAATCTGTTATCTTCTTCTTTTACTGATTTTGATTGTGATAACTTTTTGCTGACAGGTACCCATGACCTTCACCGCCGTGACTGGGAGGTGCAAATCCAGCATATCCATCGCGAAGGGAACCAGTGTGCGGATACTTTGGCTACGCTCCCCGAATTGGCTAGGCCAGGCCTTCATGTTCTGCTAGAACCCCCTTTACCGATTCTTCCTCTGATGCACCGGGACAAGCACGGAGCTGTATACCGGCAGGAGTTGCGCTAGTCTAGCGATTATGTTTTCTATTTCTTTTCCTTTGTAATAAAAAAAATAATAGATGAAGAATAGAATGGAATAGGTATTACTTAGTTTAGTTTATTCTTAAGAATTTCTAATGATGATGTATGTCAATATTTGGTTTGAAAATATAAATTTGAGATGACAACGAAATAACTAACAAAAAAACTAAAATATTCATTATGGTATCCACAATTATTAT
>JANIJF010000211.1:3189350-3205471 GCA_024520955.1 Erythroxylum bequaertii | reverse complement strand
GTAGGTAATACCAGTTGAGATAGTAACTGGATCTTTCATGAGTTGCAGGGAAATCGGGCAAAGAAAATGACAAGGAACATCGACGTCTTCCATTTTCAAGAAAGAAACTGCACTCCAATAACACAAGATCCAAAGCTTGTAATATGAAAGTTGAAGAGGTTTAAGAAACAGCTTAAAAAGCAGAAGACTGAACTCACTTGAATCAGTATATGTCGTTCATAGCACAAGAGAGTTGATCCTAGAGGAAAGGACATTGTCGGAGAAGGAGAAAGAAGGGTACGGTTTTTTATACGTAGAGATAAGAGCAGATGAAGGGTGCAAACTGGTGTTCATGCCGATGTAAGTCAACACACGGAAATTGAGAGATGGAATTAATTAGATTATGTTTCGAAGATTTTGAAAGCGGAAATTAAAAAGAAAGATACTAAATGGAAGGAAGACTTTCAGGTTTTGGCCAATGAATGAACTGGAAGGAATGACGGGTCTGGTCTGGCCTCTCTTGCAGTAAGAGGCGGTGTTTTTATGCATCTACCTTCCAGGAGTAGGCATTTGACTTTATTTTTTATAAATATTTTAATAATAATTTTTAATTTTTATTTTAATAATTTAATTAACCAATCAAAGATTAACAACTAAACCTTTAATCCAATTAAAATAACAGTTATAAATTATTAATATTTCTAGTTTTGACTCGTTATTACTTTTGAAAATGAAGTGAATTGTAATTTATGT
The DNA here is from genome assembly GCA_024520955.1 of Erythroxylum bequaertii. Classification (NCBI taxonomy): domain Eukaryota; kingdom Viridiplantae; phylum Streptophyta; class Magnoliopsida; order Malpighiales; family Erythroxylaceae; genus Erythroxylum; species Erythroxylum bequaertii. Next base: position 3,204,739 of record JANIJF010000211.1, on the reverse strand, counting down.
ATAGAGTCGTAGCTATTTAAAGCACATACATAAGTTAAATAACCGACAAAGGAATGGCATTCTTCAAGCTGAACCATTAATCTGAATCAGGCTCTATAAAGTAGGCTTTGACCTTCCCTTAATGATCAATGGAGTTTTTTATATTTGTTTGACTCCTAGATCGTCAATGCTTGCGAGGTTCGTGCCAGGATACACCAATCTCATGTGCCTTACAGGGCCGCCCCACGCATTTCATGGCTGTCTGTCACATAATTAATAATCTTCTCTACACTATTCATTGTTTACTTAAACCAAACGACGTGAAGTTTGTTCCAATCCCAAGAAAAAAGGGAGAGCAATACGGCGAGGGCGGAGATGGAATCAACAAGATCTAGGTTCCTATTACATTCTTAAACTAAGAGTTGAACTCGTAAGAAAGGAAAGGTGTCTTTTGAGTGATGAATTCCAACGGTATTTAACTAACTGGTTTAATCACGTAACTAATGTTCTTTGACTAAATACAAGGAGTTCACACATGAGATAAGTGGATAAAGTCCAAGACTAATGGTAGTTAATCAAGTTAATTGCTTATATATGAACTAGCTAGGTGTACGTTTTGACATAACTAGTTACTAAACTTTACCTGTCTTTATTTGGATTGGTAGTTGACAAATAGTAGTTGGTAAAGTTTAGCTCATCAATGTTGATTATGGATATAAAAACAGTCATTCATATCATATACGTTATCTCTTAGCTAGCAATGTGAAATATATTTTTACACCGTATAACGTGATAGACGTCTACTTCTCTCTTAACTCTTTATCCAAGTGATAAGGAAATGTGAGAATCGATTTGTTTACATAGGATTTGATATGGAGGACGTAGTTCACATTAGGTTTGGTAGTCAAATATTGTTTTATAATTCTCATATTCAAAGGTCTAAATTTGAATAATTAGTTTATGTTTGGTTTACATTAAAAAATACGTGACTCTTGATGTTATTTTAATATACTTATAATGCGTTTTAATAAATAATAATAACAAATTTAGGATTATATATTAATTATTTATGTGAGATATTTGTAATATAGTGGAAAAGAAGATTAATTAGTTTGAAAAGAGTATGGAAACGCTCGACACTTTTTCAAGTACATCTTCACTTTTCAAAAATGCATTTACTCTCCCGCTGAAATAAGGGCATTGAGGCTTGAACCTTTACAAGTACAAAAGGAAACAGCCAGTATTGAAAGGAGAAGTCATCGCTGAGATATGTGGCTGTGGTTTACTTCAAACAAGAACCACACCGTACGTAGTTTGCTGGTTTGGATATATACGTGAACGTGTACGTGTCTCATGCACTACCTTATCGAGGACTCAATTTATTTCTATGGGCGCAACTTGTAACACTACTTGCGCATTAAATCTTCGCACCAAGTTTTGACCGAATATTCTTCCAATTACTCAAGGACATTGATTATCGTTTGCAACATTAGCTTTCTCAAACAAATTTTGTAATAATTAGGCACTTTTTTAGATCTGTCCACTATTGTTGTGAGGAATTCTACGTTAGAAAGAGATAGAGTTAGTAGAGAGTATATAAGTAAAAATGACCTATAAATTTAATGTCTTAAGATTTTAGTTTAAAGTGTAGTATCAAAACTCACGAATATATTCTCTCATTAGGTCCAAATGAAGATCTCTCATAAAAGTGGGTTCTCTAGATCTAACAAATGATATCAGAGTCGATGATTCAGTAAGGACGAATATGAAGACAATAATCAAATCTCGTAGTTGCCTCCCTACGAAGAAAAATAAGGAGACTCTTAGTGGGCACAGACTAATAGAGTAAAAGGGCTTTTGGTGATATTATATACTCGAGCTGTTAAGAAAAATACAAAAAAAAAAGACTTTTGTTCAAAGCAAAGTTCAAGTCCAATGTGAAAGTTTACACTTGAGAGAGAATTTATTAGGATGTCAAGTGTGAATAAGAACCTCATATTGAAAATAGATGAAACTAGTGAAAGACATATAAGTGAAAAGAACTCATAAATTTAATGCCTTAATATTTTGGGCTGAACCAATGAATATGTTCCCTTACTAGGTCCATGATGAAGATCTCCCATAAAAATATCAAACACTTCCTTAGTAGAAATCTTGTTAGATCTAAATAAGTCTAATAGTGCGCAACTTTACACTTAACTAATAAGAAGGTAATTTTCAAATGACTAGTGTTGTCATTTTATGAACCTTAATTTACTTACTTTGCAGTATTTGAGCAAAACTTACTGTTAGGCTGATAGGTAGCTTAATTTGTCTGTCTAAATAAGTTATTAGTTTTTGGTATTCAAATAATAAATTCCAAGTTCACGTAAACACTTCAAAAATTAACGCTACATTTTTATGAGTTGTATCAAAATTTGATTTTAAAACAAAGTGTTAGATTCAATTATTTCGAAGCGGGCGCAGAAAAGGAGGAATGGTTCCATGGAACCCTTTGACATGTGCACCTAAAGCATTAAGTCGGCGTTGAATCGTTAACATTATTGATCCAGCGGTGACCTATTCACACAAACATCTGTGATTACACAGCAGAAACCAGAATATTACGCAATCTTAATACATTAATTTGGTCAATACACAAAGCCTCTGCATACTATAGACACACAACTCCACCTTTGGCTTTCTTGACCGTTTAACCAAAGTATGAATCACGAGAAGAAATTTGACCCAACAACTTTGGCAGAAACATAGCCGTTTAATCCCTTAACTTCTATATAGATAATGGTATGTTTAATATTGTTCAGGTTGAGTAAGCTTTGTTTTCTTTTCTTTTTTTCCTTAAGCATGTCAGAATGGAAGTTATCGTATTAAAAAACAATGTCAACCCCACATTTTTATATGGTTGAATTATCTATGTCGGCCATGACATATAAGCTATCTTGGAATTAAACATATATTTATAATTGAGAAAGCTTTACAAATTGTCCAGGATAATGTAAGAAACTGGGCTGTTGCTGCTGTAGAAACTTAAGACTGGGGTGCTTGTTTTGGGCTTGAAACACAAGGTTTTGCATCTGCAAAGTAAGAGCAGACAGTACTTGGGTTATTTTTTGGAATAGAGAGTAGTACGTACATGAATTAACAATTCTCATTTTCCTTTTCTGTTTATGGACCCTCATAAAGGGAAGGCAAATAGAACAGAAAATGGAAGGGACGTACTTAAAATGAAACCCAAATGCTCAGAAAGAACAAAATGATGTCTCTTCGACTTGGGCACGTTTTTGCAGGCTAACAGTTACGTGTCTAGTTCGTACAAATGGTGGATAATGTCCAACCCCATCATATTTCATATCACTGTTCTTTTGGTTAAAGAAGGTGCTCTGTGTCTAATAATTACTTTTCTTTTGGTTAAACACGCCTAAAATTTTGTGAATAGTGCTTGAATGTTGCTAGATAGCCAAACCAATCTTCTGTTCCATGTAGTGCTTTTGTAAATTCACGTCTAATCAAGTAATTATTTTGGTTGGGTCGGCTGTGCTAGGCTCAGGCCCATCTCCACATGATCATGGCCTATTCATAGGAGTTAGTCTCCCATGCAAACACAATGATCTGCATGAAGACTTAAACCTAGCGTTCACGCCATATATAAGGTACTATTCTACCATGATACAGGTACGACAATACAACCCTAGCTTTCTCTCTATTCTCAACAATCAAAACTTAGACAAAAGACTAACTTGAGCGTCGGAGGGGCCATCCGGGAACCAACCTCCGGTGTGCTTTTACTTGTTTTACAGGTGTTCGGCAGCCAAAGCCATCCAAAATTATGGATCCAAACAATGATGTTTAGCCCCAACAAAATCCGACAGAACCAACATCCATTAATCTAAGCAATCCATCAGATCCAGGAGGTAAGAATTAAACATAGATCCAGGGCTCATTTGACTATAAAACTTTACTCATTGACTTCATTGTGCTCCCTCTTTTTCTATTTTATTCTCTGAATGATGGTTGTATGTTGTTTGATCAGTATCTTCTGATGAGTGCATGTCGTAACCTATAAAAATTCTCCTCAAAATTCTTTACTATAATCATCTTGCTCTTTTATCTTCATGATTCACAATTGAAAGCCTGGAACTTCGTGGAATTTATTAAAGACTTGCATGTTTTCTCTATTTAAAATATTATAGAAATAATGCTTAAAACGGAGATCAAGTCTCAAAATAACATTTTAAATGGTATGGAATCCAATAATGTAAACAATCCATCAGTTTTTTAGTTTTCTAATTTTTAGTTTAAAAATAAAAATAGGGCTGGTTGGGCTGGGGTTTTAGATTCGGAAGTTTTGACCCTAGTCATTCTAGACTGGGCTAGGGCTCTACCAAACTATGGAGCCATTGTCATGCCTAATTATTTCGTGTAAATAACTAAATTAATCAACTCTTAATAAAAAATAATCTCTTATATATAATTAAATGAGAGTGAAATTTAATTTACCATACAAACTTGTTATAATTTATATTTTAGTGACCTAGACCTTGACTTAGGGATAACAATGCATCCGCTTATGAGCCAGTCTTGCCAATTTTTAAAAATATATATTTAAAAAAATATATAAAACATCGCATTTTTTAATTGAGTCTCCGCCTAGGTTCTCTAGGCTCGAGTTTCACCTTTAATTATAGAAAAATATATGTAATAATTATATTAAAACTTATTTATGCAAAATACATATTTTATTATTGATAAAGTGCAAAATAAAGTTTTGGATCTATCTATGGTAAAGAAACATAGATCAAACACATGATAAGTTGAGTCATGTTCTTTTGTCGTTAGGAAATCAAGCAGAACTTTAAGTACTTACAAGTAACTAATCCATGTCTCCTCTAAAAGAGCCAGTATTAATTGCAAATCTCTTCTAAGTATCTCGGTTATCGCCGGATCGAATTTGAAGTGGACTTGATAGCGGCAATCAACCTCCTTTCTTTCTCGGTGAGATGATTGATGATTTCCAATCCTATAGTTCAGGGAATTCATGAATTGTTTACTCAGAACTGGATAGTCGTATATTGATAAATTTATCGCGAGAGTAACAGATGTACTGACTGGCTAGCGAATTATGCAGAGCATTTTGAGTTAGGAAGCACTTATTTAGATACTACACTCATTGAATACCACTTTATCTTATTACAAGATATGTCGAGAATCTGTTTCCCTCGTCTTATCATATAATCTTTTTTTTCCCTCTTAAAAAAAAAAGTTGATTCGGACTTTAGCTTACTGCGATCAACATTAACAGATCAGATTCAGATTGATATATGTACGGTCAGAAGTCATAACTCCTTTTTATGTCAGATTCACATCCTGATGTACAATTGTTTTTTAACACTCACCATCTCTTTTCTTTGCATCAAGAAAGCTGAAGAAGCCAAAATGTAAAAGATGAGCAATCATAAAAAAATTAAGACTCACTCTAAACCAAGTGATTACTTCTGAACACCGACCATTCATGGACTTGACCTGTTTCTTACAAAACTGAGAAACTGCATAAGTGGTGGGAGGGATGAAGCAGCCATGTCATTCATAGTACCTTCATGTACTTGTTCAAATGCAGTGTCATTCGGAGGATTGTGAACTTCTACAAATTCAAGATTCATCTTCTTCAAGCTGCAATTTGTAACCATGCTTCATGCCTGCACCAAAATCATGGTGGTCACAGTATGTTTGAGAATTTCCAAACCTAAGACACTAGGTACTTGTAAAAAGTACATTACAGTTTTCTTACTGAAGTTTGAAATGCTGAATGATACCTTTCAATGATGGCTTATCGTGTTTATCTTTCCTTCCGCCATCATCATCCTTCCATTCACTTCCGTTGTCGTCGTTGTCGTCATCTTCATCACCCATTTCATCCCTTCTGTCGTTTCCTATATCACTTTCACTGGCTGTTTCCCATTCAGAATCATCACTTTCCTGTCCACGCATGTGACCAGTGATACCCTCAGAGTGGACACCGCCGTGTTTGATAGCCGCCTCTCTAAACAACCAGGCTGCACGCATTTGCTTCCTAACCAGCCGCTCAGCGTAGTCTGGAACTTTATTTTGCCTCAAAGACAGATCGGGATCATTCGACTGAGAGCATTCATTAATGAACAGAATAGCATCTAACAAGCTTTCCTTAGCTAAGCCTAGCATATCATAAGCCTGAGATCTTCTCCAAAGACTCTTCGCATGACGATTAAGAGGACTGTGAAGGCAAAGTGCACGGGTAGCATCACTTATAGCGGTTAAGGGTTGTTGTAACAGAAGATGACACTGAGCTCGATTACTGTAAAGAACGACTCTTTCTTTCCTGGACCTCATCGGGCACAGGGCCAAGGCCTCTGAGTACTTCAATGCAGCTCCAGTTATATTCCCTGATGAGAAAAGTGAATTCCCTTCAAGCTTGACCACCAATGCTGCTGCCTGCTTAATATGAAGGTCCTCTTTTGGCATATTCTTTTCCCATTTCAATCTTTGCTTAGAATTTAACACTTCCTCAATTAATTCTTTAGTTCGGCTAGAAATCAGGCTGCGTCCTGTTCCTGGTAATTGAATACATTCCTGAAGTACATTAACAATGGAATCCCCAAGCTTCTTGTGATCACCAAGTGTTTTAATCTCTGCCAGGTCTACAAGAGCAGGCACTGCCTTATCAATCACCTATACGACATAGAAAGAAACATCAGGTGAAAACCAACTTAACTTAAAGTAGAATATCCAAAAATCAATTTACCTTGTGGCATGTACTAGGATCTTGAAGCAGCCAAAGAAGACAATCTACAGCCATATACTGCCAATCATCTGATGAGCGAGCAATATTACACAATGCCTCAATAATACCAGGACAGCTAGCTACAGGACCTCGACCAAGTTTATGATGACAAATTGTTCTCAATAAACCTATACCGGCAGGTGAGTTCTCGTTAACAAGTCCGCCCCACATCCCGGGAAGTTTAACTAAGAACTCAGGCTTGCATATGGTGGGAAGAAACTCGGGCTTGAAAGCGAAGCAATTAATAAGCTGAAGAGACCAGCACTGCAGCTGACTTGCCCATTCCTCTGCTTTTCTCGATTCCATTTCAACACCTCCCATGCCACGAGTCAGCAAATCACAGTGATAACCGAGCCTTCTATCAAAAAACTGGTAAAAGTGCGAGTAGACTATTTCTAGTGAACTCATTGCAAGTTGGATAGAAAGCTCAAGGATTTCACCATGGCTCGCTATAGAGGGAAAAGTGCGGGCATAAGTAGCCAAGTGTCCAAGAGCTCGCACGGCCACTCTTTGTTCCACCCATGTCAACCTCCCTCTCAAAAGCTCAACCAAGGGAGGAATTACACCAGCGCGGACAGCACTTTCAGCAAATTCTTCCATATTCATAGTATACGATCCAATGATATGTGCTGCATAGTAGGGAATGTATATATTCTGGTCGTGAGCAAGCCAGCGACGATTCTTTAAACCTTTCCCAATAAGTGAAACCATGCATTCGAAAATTCCCAATTCAATGAACTCAGGGTCATTGGAATGGGCCATTGCAGTGTTCCAGAGGCCACTAATTGGAAGAACCTGGCCATCATCATCTTGCAAAGGGAGTTCTCTAAAGAATTTTAATATACTTGCTCTACGCTTGCTGGGATTCCCTTCCTTCATGACACAGAAAAAGCAACCAGGGTATGGACAGTCGGTAGTGATTTTATCCATGCTCAGATACTCAATTGCTTGAATTCATAGACCTCCGACTCAATTCCTCGTCGACTAGTTGGACACGTTAACTACATTCAACCCAAAACTAAAGAACGTAAATTGCCAGTCACAACACATATTCACAAAAACAGTATAATTGTCGGGAGAACAAGGACATTTCCACAATGATGTCTCCTACATGGTCAACACACAATGACAAACTAAATACAAATTTTAGTTCAACCAAGTATGCAACATAAGGAAAGTGCCACACACTGTCCAAGTTGCAACTTCTGCAACAATTTGAAATCGATCACAAGGAAACAAGATAGACAAAATGGTGTTGTTCCCCTTCACATATTGCTGTTCTCAGCTCACACAGATTAGAAGAAAAATGATATATGTTGTACCATTAAAAACCATTCACTGGAATCGAATAAAAATTCCAACTGCTATAGTCAGTCTATTGGCAATCTTTCCTTAGAGCTTCTGTAGCTAATATCAAAGGATCAACACCTAACAAATATCAACATGAGTTATTACAAACTTCTCATCGTTCTACCTAGATGCAACTAATCGTAGAATCCCAAAGTCAGTTTCTTTAGATCCTATTACAGAAAGAATCTCAATTTGAACAAAAACATCAACAAGAACATGAGTAATTCAGATCTTAAAAAGAAAAAAAAATCGAATTCAACAAGCGAAATGGGGAGCAAAAAAGAACCACTGAAACACCGAGTCACAGGGGAAAAAAAAACGCTATCAATGGAGAAAAGCCAACTCTATATGATGGAAACTGTGAAAAGGTGATCAAAAGTATCGATTTTGACCCCAAAAAAAAAAAAGAAAAAAGAGAAGCAGCATTAATGAGAAGAAGGTGCAAAAACCAAATGAAAAAAAAACGTAACAAGAACATGGGAAGAGAAGAGAAGAGATGAGACCACTTCAGCAAGCAAGGGAGAAAGAAGCAGAAGATCTCGAGACCACCAAATCCTCCACCAAGATGAAAGGGAACGGACATTTTGGGAGACAAAGTCTGTCGGCGGCAGTCAAGCTCGGCGGGAAGGATGATGGTGATCGGAGTAAGGCGGCTTTGTTCTGATTTGTTTCTGATTCTGACAGCGGAGAGAGAAGGATCTTTTGTATTGTAATCAACAAAACACAAAACACCTCTCTTTCTTCAACTTTCCCTCCTGTTTTTTAATACAACAGTTCGTGTTCTTTTGTCTAGCCCCACTCGCAGTTATTAACAGTCGCTGTCACTACAAGCACGGGGCCCACTACTGTGAAGTTAGGCCTCGGTCTAAGCTAAGAGGGAGATTGAGTGACACAGACAGCGCGTGGAGATATCATCTGCTTAGTGCGGGCTCTGGGTCCCATTTTCTTACATGCCTCGTCTCTCCTCGGAGCGGTCTTGCTTCGTTGTTTTTACCGTTTCACCAACTCCAAACCGAAAATAACGGAAATATCAATAGACTCTTTAAGCTTATATGAAAATTTCAATTTCAATTTCATTCCCAAATTTTAATAAGTTCAAATATAAGATAAAAACATAAATATATTTTTATTAATTTTAAATTTATATTTATAATATTTAAAATTATTTAACATATTATGTTCTTACAACATCTTTGAATTCCAAACTGAAAATAACAAAAATAACAATAAACTCATTAAATCATATAAAAACTTCAATTTTATCCTAAATTTTTAATAAGTTCAAATATAAGATAAAAATAAGTAAAAAAAATTCAATTATTTTAATAAAAACCATTACATCTTTACATGACCAGTAAAATAATTTATATAAATAACTTAATTTAATAGCTATTATGAAGAAAGGGGTGGGTCCCTCCCACGACATAGACAACTCAAGCTCTTCAATGTTTTTTTGGATCCAACAATTTGATGTCCATATCCATATGCAAGAAAACAAAATCATTTAATGGGGGATCAGTCGGAGTACTTCAAGAGCAGAACTATACTCTCAATTACAATTAAAAGATAAAATGTGAATATTTAGGGCTAAAGGTGTATGGAGCGGCAACATGCCAAGCTAGACTCGGGTTCACTCAAACTAAGACGTTATTTGCCGGATTATATTAGCTATTAGTTAATTTTATCAGTGGTTAGTTAATAATTGATTCTATCAGTTGATTTGATCAATAAATAATATCAGCTGTTTATTAAAGATGTTTGATAAAATTAGTTATTTAGTATTAACTGTTGATGTGTGAAATAACTTATGAGGGTATAACTTAAAAATATATATAAGGACATGAATATTATATTTTTTAGTATTTCATTGACTATTCTTATAAGAATTTAGATTTAGATTTAGATTTAAATATTTAATTTTACAAAAATTAAGTTTATAACTTTAATAAAAACATAATAATAATAATAATAATAATAATAATAATAATAATAATCCAACGTTAAATTCTCTATTAATATGAATGATGCAGCGGGTTACATCATATTAGTATTTTTCATATAATATGTATGAAATTTGTTATTTAATAACTTTAAAAATCTGTAATTATAGTATGTCACAAATACCATATATAATAATTATAAAAATATTAATTTGATGTGACTCTTTATATTCACAAACTTAATATTATGATATTTTTAAATGTAAGCTAATATTATAAAATTAAATAAAGATTAAAAAGTTTAATTAACCTATTTATTATATTTTTTCAAACTTCACGACATAATTGTATGATAAAAAAACACAACTTTAAAAATACACAAAGCAAAAGTAGAGAGTAAAGAGGGTAATATTATCATTAGACAAACAGCTAACTCTAAAAGCTCCTCTTATGAAACTTTTAAAAATCAGCTTATTAAGATTAAATAAGCTAACCAATAAATCATTTACTAAACACATTAATAATTTTTTAAGATGATCAATAACATTAAAAATAGCTGAAGCTATTTACCAAACACTTCCAAAGCCTACTCTAAAGTGTTTGTACAGGCTCTCAACGCAAGTCTAAGTTTGAGCCCGAGTCAATTAAAAATTAGCTTATTTAATATTAAAATATTATGTGAATTTATAAATTCATTCGTGCACGTTTAAAAACGATTGATAATGATTTTATGTAATTAGCATAGTGTCAGGTAGTCAAGTTGTTACTTGAGCTTCTTTCTTTTGAAAGTTAGCTTAAAGGCTTGGAAAAATAAGTACATGTTTGTTTTATTTGGTGGCATATTACAAGTGGTTCAATTTGATAACATTTGGGACCAATGAAAGCGAATGTGACTTTTGGTACGTATCAATAAGGAATCGCAATCAAGTTGGACCGAGCCACTTAGGCTAAATTTTCGTTTGAGCCTGAGACACATTGCTTAAACCCAACCCTAATCATCACTTGGCTAGTGTAGGTAAGGCAAATAGTTTACTATTAAATTGCCCCATACACCTGTAATCAAGGATGGTATTCTAAGTTAGGCTCGACCTAGCATGAATTCAAAGAACTTGATTTAAGTTAATCGAATTTTGAGCTAAAATTGAGTTTTTTTCTTTTAATTTTTGATGATCGGGTTAGGTTTAGATTTTACTACTCGACTCAATTCTAAATTTTAAATTTTAAATAAAAATGACATTATTTTGAATAAAACAATATCATTTTTTTAATTTATTGAAAGCTATTTGAACTTGATCCGGTGCTAATTAAGATTCGAATTGTGATCTTTGAGACCGATCAAACTTAAGGTCAACCTCATTCTGGATCCAATTTAATACCAATCCTCTCTTAAGACAAGTTGGAAGAGGCCCTTTCAAGGAGTTGGGCTTCGCAACAAATTATTGTAATAATCTAATAATTGAAAGATTTAAGATTTGATTCAAATTGCAATACCGTTAAAAATTTTAATCAATTAAATTAAATAATTTATTTAAAATATAATTTATAAATTAATTTATACATTCCATAATTAACCTAATAGAAAGTAATCACAAAGCATTTGAAGTCTATAAGAGGTTTTGGGCCTAAAGAGAACGGCTTTGTATCTCGAAATTGATGAGCCTAACTTTTATTCCTTGTTCACTTCCATGCATACTAAAAAAAAATCATTGAATCCTCTATTGTCATCTATTGTTGTCACTGCTCAAAATGTTTAAAACAATTTTTATTAACTAATATCAATAATTTTTTAAATTTTCATTAACTAAAATCAATAATTTTTAAAAAATTTTTTTTTCTCCTATCAGAATTCAATACGTAGTCCTTTTCGATCAGTTTAGTTACAAGAATATGTAATTCGAATTCGATTTACAATTTTCAATTTAAACAAACTCTTGTCGTACTATTCTAATTACAACCTAAAATTTGAGCAAATTATCTAAAATAATATTATTTAATCTTTTTTTAAATGTTATTGAATCTCAAGCCGAATAGAATCAAAAATACACATATGCGGCCGATTAGACCAAACCACTTGCCTGTCGAAATGGTAACAGTCTAATCTTTTTGAATGATTGAATTGTTTAACTCATATCTTCAATTCTAAATTTGACTTGTAATTCAATCAAATTAAGCTCATATGCCTACCTATTCTCATCTCTAATCATAAGACTTATCCAAAAGAAAAGCAGCTTTGTGGTTATTGTAGACTTTAAGAAGAAAGAAAGTCTTTAAACAGTAATAGATAGTAAAAGTCGTTTCATTTCAACCCATTCAATACTGCTTAGTGACAACGACGCCGGATAACCTAATTTATTCTGACAAATGACACTGGCCAAACACAGGCCGTTGATTTAGTGGTCACTACAAAAGTCGCTTTTTGCAGGAAAAGCAGTCACAAGTTACAATCAATGTTTTATGAGATTCAGATCAAAATCATACAAAAAGTATCTGAAACTAATACATATGCGTATGTACGCAAGACTGACCTCTCTACAAATGTTGTCGGTTGAATGGTCCACCGACACTGTGTGGCTGATTGCTATTCACTAGACAAAGAAGATAATTCAACGCAATTAAATTAAATATTTAAATTTATTTATTTATTTTTAATTTAATGTATCAATCTTAAATGAAATTAATCGGTCCAAACCAAATTGATTAGTTTATTGCTTGTAATTAAATATTATGGGATTATAATTTAAAATTAATTATAAATATAGTCACCGTGATATTCTTGATTATAGTTCAAATTCTTACTATGATTACAAACTTTACTACGTTGGTATTGTTTATAATTTAAGTTTAAGTTTGAATTGGATTAAATTTTAAAATTGAAATTTATATTTAAATATATTAATATTGATTTAATTTATTAATTTTAAGTCGATCATTAATTAATTTATTATATAAAATAAATATAATAAACTAATCTTTTTGCTAATTAATTAGAGATAAAATTGTGTATTATTAAACTTTCCAAAACTTTGCGCATATTGTTGAAATGTTACGAAACTATAAGTAAATATAATCACAATATTATTATTATTTCAATAATATTATAGCTCAAAATGTTGTCATAATTTTTATTATAAAATCGAACTGTATTATTTTAAACTTCATTAAGTTATTATTGCATATAATTTAAGTTTAAATTCAATTAATTTTAAAGGCTTAAACTTATATTTAAATTCAATTAATGTTAATTCAATTTATTGATTATAAGTTAATTCGATAGATCCAATTAAATTAATTTAGTTATTATCTAAAACTAAATAATTTCGAATTATATTACTAAGTTCATATTGTTTCTAAATGAAAACAATGAATTTATATTGTATTGTTCACAATTGCAATCAAATAATAATTTACAATTTAAGAACTTGTTACCAATAATTTTTATTGGTAATTATTTGCATAAAATACAGAAATTACAATAATTTTGCAAGTCTTCTTTGTAAATACCTAAATTATATTTTAAAAATTGCAATTTTGATTAATTCTTCTTACCCTCCTCGCCACCTTCCTCCAAATAGGTCTTTTTTCTCCGATCAGCTTTGGCAAACAGACAAATAGCAAGAAAACACGTGGCATAAACCCCGTAAACTCTCCAATTAGTCTTGGGCGGCTGGTGCAGAACCGCCCTGTGAAACACCGCCACGTAGTAATGTAACCCGACGGCGAAACTCACCAAGGTCTGACCCAGACCCAGAAGTTTGGACCCCAACCCGGACTCGGTCGAGAACACGAGAACCAAGTGCACGAGAAGGAGCAACAAGTACAAGACATAGCCAAGTGTCTGGAGTATCATTAGACAGACGTAAGTGGATTGCGTCGTGGTGTATAAGAACTTGAGGGGCTCGAGGGTGGTGACCAGAGAGGTGAGGCAGAGAATGGAGAAGTAGATGGAAAGGTAAGCTTGGATAAAGATCACGACTTTCTGGATGGAGAAGTAAGCTTTGATACGGTTGACGATTAACAAGACAAGGATTAGTGGGATCAGTACGAAAGCGAATGACGCTATTGAGGCAATGGTGGAGGCGTACTTGTTTCCGACTATCGGTTTGAACCCTCTTGTCATTTCTTTGTTGGCTTTTGTCATGTACTTCTTGGAAGTGATCGAGATGCTCTCGAAGTCTCGTTGGATTGTTTGTTGGAACCTGGAGGGTAAGTCCCTGAACTCAGAGATTAGATCATCGTCATCTTCTTGGTCCACCAAACTCACGGGTTGCGTACTTCCCTGACCCTGAGTGGATTTTGGGTCCTGTTTCGTGGATTTTGGGGTCTTCTTTTGTTTCTGGGATTCAGTGTCACTGACTTTGGGAGTTGGGTTTTGGTTTGTGGAAGCGGGTTTAGTCGTTTTGTTCTTGGGAGAACCTGGTTTTATCAGATCTGAGCTTTTCTTGGTGGAGGGGGAAGTATTAGTCTTTGTAAAGTTGGACGCTTTTGATGTGGAGTTGAGCTTCTTCTGCAGTGAGGTGGAATTGCGCTTCTTGAGCTCAGTTGTGGACGGTACACCAGTGGATGTTCCTTGAGTTGAATTCACAGACTTCAGTTTGGTCTGGTTCTTGGCAGGCAGGTTTGTTTTCAGGAGTTTGGTTTGGTTTTTTGGAGACGAATTGGGTTTGATGAGCTTGGTCTGATTCTTCTTGCTCTTCTCCTTCAGAACATTGCCCTCATCCTTTTTCACTTCCAACAACATTCTTCTATCACTAAAACCTAAAACCTGATTTTCCTCAAGCAGATGACCCTCTGAGGAGCCACAAAGAAGAAGACAAGTAAACACAAGCAGAACAAGATGAAGTAGAAGTACCTTTCTGAAACTGAGTGGAACCATCTTGGAGGATCTAACTTAGGCGCTTAGAAGATGTAAGAAACGTGTTTGAATGTGAGAGAGAGGTGGAATTAGTGAAGGAAGGAGTGGATATTTATGGGAGTGAGTAATTGAATCATACCTTAAAATGGACAAAAAGTGAAGCTCACATGACAAGAAGTAGTAAAAACTAGAAAGGCATGAAATTCCAATTCCAATGTAAGTTCTACTTATACATAAACCGCGGTTTCAGTACACAGTTCACAGGTCCCGGTGTTGCTCCTGCCGTCGGATAAGAGTCTTGTCTTTTCAGAGAATAACGTACTCCTCCGATATAATCTATGTAATTAAAATGTGAGAGAAATTAAAAAGTAATTTTAGAAGTAAAATTATAAATATGCATAAAAAGTCACAAACGACACTTATTTTGAATAATTAAAATCCCTCTAAAACGACA
>JANIJF010000211.1:3066878-3077407 GCA_024520955.1 Erythroxylum bequaertii | reverse complement strand
ATAAATTTTATCTATTATATATAAAAAACAATTTTTCTATCAGTTATACTAATAAATTTTTAATAACTCAACATTTAACTCAACATTAAATTTAGATGACACATATCATCTTTTTGTTTTTCGAAGAAAACATATCATCTTAATTTAATGACATATATATATATTTATATATGAATATTTTGATTGATGAGGTACTCCAAAGGAAAAGGCAATCCAATTTTTATCTTTATAAATGTATAAGACAAAATAACAAAATTCGTGGACAATTGTACAAGCCCATTAGGTCACGTCCTCAATGTAACGAGGGACCTCATGGCCCATGTAAATGCTACGTGTTATGGGCTTATTCAGATGTAATGGCAAATACCAACTTTTGCTCAGCAAATGCCTAAAACCTCGGCAACCCATATTTGTATAATATATACAAGATCTTCAGGCTTGGAAAATATAGGTAGTTTAATCATTGGTTCATTAGAAGATGCTGTTTAGTTACTTATAAAGCCCTTGCATGTTTGACTAGTTAATTATATTTGTGAGAATGTCATTAACATAGTCCGAAGTATCCTTTGAGCAACTTAATTCGACTAATCAACTCAATCCGAGTTAAAATTCATCAAATAAGTTGAATTGATATTTAAGATGATATAAATATAGGTATCTAAAGTGATGCTCATATTTTAATATCTATATCATGTTTCTATTTGTATGATGAAAATTAGAAAATGGTGCTTCATATAATCATATTGTATATCTACTCATGACAATTGTCAATAGTCAAAATAGCCTAGTTAATGGACTATCAATTTCAACTTTTCCAATAATATATATTTAGATGAAAAGAGTTAGTCAATTTAAAGAAACTAGTCTATTGTATTGGTTAGACATTTACTTTCTCTCTTTTGTAATTAAGAATTGATTAACTTGACTAAGCAATGCACTTTGGACCTAAATGTTGGTCAGGTTAGTTCTCCAAGAACATGAACATATATTGTTACGACACATCAAATGTATCTAACTCGAAGAAGATCCCACCAAATGCAATCTTGAGTCATTTTCCCTCTATAGTTTACAAGAAAACAACAAAACAAGCACCAAAGTAAAGCAATAATGTAGAAAAGGAGGTGGTACTTTGAAACAAGTGTTGGATTAAAGGAGAGAAACTTTAAAAGAGGCATTAAACAATTTTGTGAAAGGGGAATAGGAAACAATGGAGAATGGAAACTTTAGAAGACGACTATACCTTTTTGTTTATTGCTCTTCAACTAATGCTTTACAACTTTGTTGTAATTATGAAAGTTCTGAAAGGAGCCTTCCCCAACTTCATATTTCTTTTGTTTTTCTTTCATGCACTTGCACATGGTTAGTTGGGAAATAATGCCACTTTCTATGAGATTCAATGGTTTAATTATAATTGCCTTATAATGCTTTTCTTTTCCTTGTTTAACTATCCATGTTTATTGGTCTCTATCAATCTTAAAGTCAAGCTAAATAATGTCAGTTTACTTCTCGACTTAAAACTTCCACATACACTTGTTCTTCGATCCTCTATACATTATTGTTCAATCTAAGAAACATGTTGATGTAGGAAGCTGGTTCGCACTTTGTTTTCTTCACTTTTTAGTATTGGATTTTAGTGAGTTTAAAAGAGAAATGAGAGGTGGTGAACAGCTTTTGACAAACTCGAGTACTTGACAAAAGTTATACACCAAGAAAAACAAAATAAGAAAAGAGATCAAAAGGTGAATGAGAAAGCACACAACAAGAGAAGAGAGCAGGTTCGTTAATGGATGTTCTCTTATGTACGTTGTCTCGTTGTAAAATGTCGAGCAAACAGTGTCATGAAATATTGTTTCAGCATGACGACAATTGTCTCCATACAGTGAACTTCATTGAAATCAAATTCAATGAAGTTAAATGTTTAATTTTTTATTTTTAAGATATATTTAAAAATTAGATAATTATATGAAGTTATTTAATTTTTCAATTCTTATTTTTATTCCAAACTTTACAAATAATTTATTGCAACCGATTTAATAATATATTTCATAAATTTTTGTTTTGAAAAGTAATTTATCTATAAAGCAAAACATTATATCTCAACCCAAAAATTGAAAACATTAAATTATAAGTAAATTGTTTTTTAATTAATTTCTTCTAATTACTCGCGGGAAAATAACAACTTGGCTTACTATAATAATGCCCCCATCCAACTTGGGGAAGACAGTCAAAGTTTACTGAATCTATGTGCCAAGTCTTTCCAGTCAATTTTTAGGGTTGATGGAGTGATAATGTATAATTGCACGAACGTTAATGTCAATGAACTGACAATCCTGTAAACAGGGTCAAGAAATCATAGCAGTCGACCTGGAAAGTTTTGGTTCGACGCAGAGGTCCAAATCAAAGTCGCAAGTTGTTCATGCACCAATTCAGAACTTTCTTCCTGTCTTAAACCTACATGCATGAAAAAACCAAAAACATATCTCCAAGACTCCAACTGACTTCCTTCATTCTCTCCCCACATTCAATGCAGTCCCATGGTGTTTAGTTTCCATCATCGACAACCATTACTTGGACTGCAAGCATTTACAGTTCTGACTCAGACAATCTAAAACACGTTTTACTCGAATTAGTTTGAACGGCTCAGACCGATTGCCATTCTTAGGTCTTCAAAACCATAAACATTGGGTCTCATGCAAAGACCAGGAAGTTGATAACCAATTAGCCAATTCCACATATTACCAATTATTCAATGCTCTGGTTTTCCTCATCAATCCCATTCAGAGGTGTCAGAGGAATTCTGACAAGAGGGGTCAACCCAATATCCTGTTTCCACGTAGCTGCTGTTCATATGTTCCCCATAACAATGGCATCTGGGTCACATGGGAATCCATGTGACTATAGGAGTTAGGCACATCCGACAAATGAGTAGACCGGCCAGGCGGCCACCATTGACATATCAAAAATACTTAACATTATGTATAAGACCATCGTATTTACGGTGTTCCAGGACAAACCACCCACCACTCTTTTATCTGGTTAGTGGCTCGACCCTCTAGGCGGGGACCAATTCCCCAGATTGACACAGGGAATGAAAATCCTTTTTTATTTTTACTTGTATCCTAAGAAATCAACACCTCACCTGTGTTACTTACAAGATCAACCCTTTAGTTTATTCTTTCTCTTTAACACATTAATTTCTAATACCAAATGCATAGACCGAATCCCGATTAACAATGTGTATGGTCCAGTTGTTCACATGAAAGATTTTGCATATATCTCGAGTTCTTGTCTGGTTTTTGAGACGGGAGAGGTTGATATATGAGCGTAGTTTATTCCAAGTCTAAAAGGTACCCTAATAAGACTGCATATACAGGTATGTATGATTATACGATATGATGGTAGTGAAAGAGAGTTGGTTGCTTTGGGAGCAGGGTTCTACTTGCTTTTTGATATCAATTATTGAAGCTTAGAAAGACATAGTTTATTTCAGTTAAGGCACCAATGATGGAGTCTCGATGGAACCTAGTGGAGTCCATCTTTCCACGTCCAAAAAGAAACACATCCAAAGGAGTGTTTTTGTGAAAGCTTGGAGGCATGTTAATTGTCTCTATTCCGCCAAAAAAAAGAAAAAGAAAAATCCGAATGTATTTTTTCTTCACATCAAAACCACTCTCTTCACTACTTCTTTTAAGTGGATTCCAACTCCTCATTCAATCACAGATTCCCTTCCTCAGTGGTGGGTTTCCTTTTCATAGACCTAACTAAAAAGCATGCATGACAAAATAAGCTCCAAAATTCACCATGGCAGATTCGTTTCATTTCTTATTAGATATGTGTGTGTGTTTGTGGGGGTGGGGCTCCTCCAAATCTAAGCACCCAATGGACTAGGCTTGTTCCTATGTTTGTGAGCAACTTTACTCTCCTTGTTTGCTTAGACTATTCCAACTAACGCTATTAGCTACCTCTCCTTATTGCTTGTGGGGCTTGTGATTATCATATAGTAACACCCCTTCATCCAATAAGTTCTTATACATAAATGTTAAAAACACACACAAATCCAGTCAACTAATAAACATCTTTGACTAAATCATATGATCTATACTATGTAAATGAAGAAAAAAGAAGATACTGATTTGTTATTACATTGGTGTGCCGCTTATGTTCAATTATGGTACCAACTCAATATTTTTCTATTAGAAAAAGGGTATCTCTAAAGCACATTAAAAATCTCCCAAAATCTTCTCTCCTCCTTGTCTCAGAAAAGGGTGTATGTACATCTTTGGTGTGCAAAGAAGGAGACAGGTTAGGTTGTCCAAAAAAAAAAGAATTACTTAAACCAATGATCCATCGTAGTTTTCCTTAAAGCATCACTAATCTATTATTAGCTTCCCAATAATTTGACTATTTTAGCTGAATTTGATCTCCATCAATCCTATAAAAGTAAGGAATCAGTTGAATAATTGATCAAAGACAGCTTAGCTAGCTAGCTAGTAGCTCGATGTAAGGCATGGGATAATAATAATAAAAGGTGGTTTTAATACGAGATCAAATTGCAACTAGAAAACGAGATTTGGTTTAGTAAAAGGATTCTAATTTATTGAGATTTGAGAAGAAGCCAACGAATATTCCCCTTCAAGAATGTAAAGTGCTACTGCTTTGCAACAATTATTGACCTAATAACACATTGAAAGACCCAAAGACTTATCTATTTGGTAACATGGGAAATTTTTTGAATCAATGGCTTATGGGAACATACAGAAGAACTCAATCAAAACAATTATATATAAATGCACAATCATATAAATTATATAGCTCATAGTTGTTTCTTTTGACTCAGCATGCCTCAAGTAATACTTAAAAAGGGATGCTTAATCCAAAATAACGGGTCCCTACATTTTTGTTTTACCAAAATTTCCAATAAAAGATTAACATTCTTATCTTCATATTTAGAATTTGTCTTTAAGCTTTACTCAATAAAGGTCATCAACTTAATTAGTTACCCTTTGGTTTTCATTGTAACAATGCATGTCTTCTCATAGTAACATCCCAACTAATCACATTAAAAAAAAAAAAATAGCGTATATCTAAGATTTAGGGTACCATTTCTTGAAAGCTGAATCAGATCCTTGTGCATAAGGGGTAAGTGAGAGGTGTATATTCGAGTTAGCTTTCCTGGACGCTCTAAACATATTAATTTAGTACAATGATAGTTGTTCGTTGGAGTAGTGTTCTAATTTAAACATAACATGTAAGGGACAACTAATTACATTATTTTCAAGTTATTATTAATTATATGTATGCCCAATAGCTTGCAAAAGCTTAAGAGTAGATTATGAATCCTTGGTTTACTTAAAAATGTAGTTTGATAAGTGACATATATTTATGATTTAGGTATATTTGTAGGTATGTATAAGGAGTATACGTATAGTGAATATCGTTGGTTTAATATTAAAATTAGTAGAGTATTTAGTGTCTTAGAATAAATAATTAGATTTTTTACATGAAGCAGCTTTTGACACTCCAAAGGTAGTTGCTTCCACGCATCACTGAGGTGGAGATGGCTACTTCCTGTCTGTTTCAATTCAAAACAACGGGCATCCAATGCTTATTAAACATAGTCATGACTAAGGTTTTTTATGACTCCAAATGTCCAATTTTGAAGTGCTTCCAAATTTAATAAAATGGCTGGTCTGAGATCTCCATGAAGTTGCATTCATTTGTGTGATCACTGCATGCAATAGAAGCATTACGAATAGGTAGATTAGTTTTAGGGTCTAGGAATGAATTGGTTCATGCCATATATAGCTCAAATATTGACTAGAAATTAAATCAAGCAAAAAAAATAAAGATTCTAAAAAATAACATGAAAAATATTTTTTATTTTTAAAATAATATCGGCCTAATTTGATTGGTCGATTCAACTCAATTTTATTTTGAAATTTTATTTTAAAAATAGTTCTCTTGTTCTTTGTTAATAGCTCATTACTATTTGAGTTTTAAGTGGTTATTCCAATTGGTTTAAAGTTAATGAAGAAATAGGCCATGTATGTTGTAAAGACCATGCATTCATGCTGAAGTGTTCATCTTTAGATCCATATCTGTTAAAGAAAGAGAGCTTCCATTCATCTAGTCAACTTACAAAAATTACACTATCTTTACCCTTGTACAAAAGTAGTTAAAAGAAGTACAAGGCCATTAGGGCCAAGAAATAGTTACAACATCAATTCCTTCTTCTTCTTTTTGTTTTTGTCCTCACACCCTTTTTTTCCCCTCTTGTTCACTCTAATTTTATATCGTTGAAGAAGAAATTACTTTCTAATTCCACCCTTAATTACATTTTTCTTCAAGGGTTTCATGCATTCTTCATAGTAGTACTCTTTTACTTTCTTGATTGTTCATGTAAATACTCTCGTTTCCACTCTACCAAACGTTGCAAAAATCCCATAACCTGTGAAAAAAATATCAAGATTCAAAAATATAAGTGAGCTATATAACAAGTTAAGTAAATTCAAATGAAGAAGAAGAAGACAATATTATGCAAGTATATAGGATACTTACCTCAGTTGGTTCTTGCAGAGAATAAAATGCACTTGTGTCCTTAGGAGTTTTAGACACCAAGATACCAAAACCTTGTCCTCTTTCTCTTAAAACCTGAAGATCATATACTTAAACAAATTAGCATTGGAAAAAGAAGAAGAAAAAGAAGACGAAGAAGAAGAGCAAGAAGTTAATGAAAATATATAACTTTTTGTGTCCTCACAAGCGTTGGATACCTTAAATGCATCTTCGTCTGAGCGGTCATCTCCTATAAAAACAGGAAAAACATCGGTGCAATTGGCAAATCCTACAGGAGATACACAAGTTTTAGAGCTCACTCAAGAATAATATATATAGATATATATATATATATAAGTTAATAAATTAACATAGTGGAGAGGTGGCTTCCTTGAAGACACTTGATGGGATTCTACTTCTGGTTTTATCAATAAACAAATGTCCCAAAAGACAAAACTTTGTTGGAAGAATGTATATGCTTTGAAAGAAGTGAGAAAGAGCAGTGAAACTCACCTAGAGACTCTAGTAAAAATTCAAGAGCCTTCCCTTTGTCCCATTTGATGGTAGGACGGATCTCCAAGACCTGTATTTTTATTGCACACAAAGAAGAAGTAGTAGTTGTAAGTAATTTATTTTAAGTGAGACAACCTCTGAGTCTACCCACACACTAAAAACTGATAAAAAAATGAAAAGAAAAAGAAAGCTGAAGCAGAGATGATCGTAGCAAATCATTAGATGCCATGTCATGTACAAACACGCACCTTTCTTCCTTGAGAAAGTCGAAGCTTTGGGTACTCCTTCAACACTGACTTAACTACATGTGCCAATTCACTCCATTTCTGCAAGTTTTATGCATAATTTAAGTTAGACAATGTTTATTTTGGAGGGAGGAGATGTCAGTAAGGTTTAACATATGTTATTTACCTTCTCTTCAACACAGCGAAAATGGACTGACACACAGAACTTGTTGTTCTCCACCTTAGCACCTGGGGTTGATTTTATCTTCTCCACAAGTTCACGGTAAACCTGCAGAAACCACATCATTCTTAGTACTTCTGGTTCTGATTAACCATGTCTTGAGTGAAAAACATTGACATGGAAAATGACTAACCTCGTCGATCATCGGAAGGAATTCACTTGCAGGTTGGAATACGACAGCTTCAGTGCTCTAAAAGAACATAAAAATGGAAGTACAAGAAGAGTAGTTAGAAACAAAGGAATACCCATTTTTTAACAGTAGCAATGTTTTTATCAGTAGCAAGTGCAAGTTAGAGATAAAGCTCACATACTTTATTGTTTTTGGAGCCTTTTTCCGGTCCCTTAATGTCCATTCCATGGCTTCCAGCGTAATACAACTCTGCTAATCGTACAAAGTTATACACCTAAACGTACGAAATGGTACAAAACCAGCCAAGTTAGAGATCAAGCTAAGAAGGAAAAGTGAAATACACTCGTTAGCTTAAACTACATTTCAAGCAAGAACGGCGATAGTTAAAAGAATTTACCTTGTCTAAGCACCTCCCACTCACTATAGCAGTAGGAAAACACTTGGCGAGCTTTCTCACTGTTGCTCTCATCTAAATTTGACGTGAAACAGAAAAAAGAAAAGTTTTAGAATCATGAGAAGTGTTATGAAAAAGAAAGGAACTAGGAGTATTGAAAACAGAGACGGACCTTCTTGGACATGAAAGCTCGATCTGGGTCGTCAACAATGGGAGAGAGTGTCCCATCATAATCCATAAACATCACTATCTGCTTTCCTCTCGAAGCCTCAATTATATGCTCAAACATGTCTAAAGCTGATGGAAGACCAAGCTGTAGATAAAAATATCCAAGCAAACCAGATTCATCAGATGATCGAAACACAAGCAAAAGAGAAGAAAAAAGAACATCATGAAAGTTGGTATCTTTTTTTCCCGACGGTAAGTACTCACCATCCAAGAATTCTGCTCATCTGCAAGAGAAGGTGTGGACTTGATGTGGGTAGGTGAAGAAGCTTTCATAGAATCAACCCAAGCATTAATTCTAGCGTTTCCATTGATCTCAAGGTTCTTCAAAACTTTGGTTTTCGAAATAGACAAGTAGCCACCAGGCACAGCCGGTGGTTTCTGTGAAGAAGCAGTGAAGATAGAAGAGTTGGAGGCATGAACGCATATGGCAAGACTAGACTTAGCATCAGACACCACCACATTCTTGTTCCTCATCTTTGGCTACAAACTTTGCTGCAACAACAAAACACAACATATATTATTCACCTCCTACACACACAAAAAACCAATCAAACCAAACCAAAGAAACCCACCCTCAACAGAAAAGGTAAAAAGAAACAGAGCGCTCTGTTCTTAAGAATCACTTGCAAGATTCAGGAAGCGAAAAAGAACAATGGAGAGACAAGAGAAAATTGAAGAGAGGGTGTGAGAGTGTTGCTTCTTTGTGATGTGAAGAAGTGTGAGGGCAATGGGTAGGCTTTATAGTTGTAAACCAAGGCACTAACGGACGAGAAAGAGGGTCTCGTGCTAACGCTAAAAAGAAAGCTCAGCGCCACCACCACACCATTCCTCCTCAAGGACTCGCGCTTCGAAGTGGGTCCCACTCTAAAAGGATGGCATGGATGGGCCCCTTCCCCCTGAAATCATCAGGCGGGACCCACGTCACCCCCCACTTGCGGGACCCGCCCGAGCTTTGGCGCTTAGCCGTCTTTCCATAACTACTGTGACAGCTAATAGTTTCCTCTACGTGGCCTACAAGTTTTGGCTGACTCTATTTTAAATGGGTTTCTGCCACGTGTACTTTCGAGTCAAGACCCGAGAGACCAAGGCACCCCCGTCGGGTTTTACTTTTACTTTTGCTCCGGTGACATCGAGCGGTGTTTTGATTTCTCATTATAAAGGTTCTTAATCACATGTGTTAATCATAAATAGTCTTTAAAATATTTATTTTTATATGTTTTAAGCCAATTTTAATAATAAAAATCGATTAACAGAAATTCAAAAAATTGTAATTTTAGTTTTAATTTTATTTGAGCCATACTGAATATCATCTTTTGGAATTTAAAATTAAGACCAAGAGTTGGTAAAAGAATATGTTTGATAAAACGCCCATTGTAATGCAATGAGAAAACTATCAACTGATCGCCTGAAATGCAAAAACCAACAGCTGCTTAATTTAGCAAAAAAGAAAGAAAAACTAACAGCTGCTTTCCGCTCTATAATTAATTAATTAATCATTTCATTAATTAAATAATTCAACTATAACTTATTTTACTATTATTTGTTCCTTTTCTCAATACGAAAGCTACCATGATTAGTTTAACGGCAAAACTATAGCTTCCACGAAAGTCAAAGGAAATGTTGATATGTGTACGAAGTCATATCAAAAGAAATGTTGATATGTGTACGAAGTCATACTTGATAAATTATAAAATTACATATTAAGTTAATAAATTTGTAATACTTAATTATCATATTAGACTGATTTATTAACATTCTCAGGGTGTATAAGATTGAAAGACTATTTTTTAATTTGAATAATCAACTTATTCTTTTTCCATACGTATATTTTATACTTAATGGTTACCTCTTATTTAATCATTTCCTTTTTCATGTAATTTTAAGAATAAAATTTTAAAAGAAAATATATAATTACCAATTTGTAAAATGCGATATATTTGAAAATGAAAAATTTTAATTCTCTAATAGAAATGCCAATCAAAACTTGAATTCATGTCAAAACACAAATAAGTTTATGAGATTTAATTTTGTAGGTAATTTCATAAATAATCTCTCTATTGATTTACTTTCCAATATTTTGTCCAATTAAAAACTTTAAGAGTCTTGTAAATAACTTGACTCAAGATAAATTTTACTTAGAGTTTGTTTGGTTGGGTTTATGCCAGTAAAGGTTTTGTTAGTAAAGTTTTTTTTTTTCTGGGCGTGAGTGGAGCGCAGCAAGGAGAAAGCAGCGTGACCAGGGCC